>CAUYQV010004123.1:0-31382 GCA_963574575.1 Galagoides demidoff
AGTTGTGTTTCATTTTTCATATGCAAGTGTGAGTGATTGTGAATTTGTTTCACAGTAGTACTGAGTACATTGGATATTTTTTTTCCATTCCTGAGATACTTTACTAAGAATAATATTTAACAGCTCCATTCATGAAACATAAAAGAGGTAAAGTTTTCATTTTTTTTTAATGAAATCTATTAATGTGATGCCTCCAGCTTTGTTTTTTGTTTGTTTTCTTACTCAGGATTGCTTTGGCTATTCAGGGTCCTTTTGGGTTTCATATGAATTTTTAGATTGTGTTTTGTATTTCTATTAAGAATGTCATTTTGATAGTGATTACATTGAATCTGTGGATCACTTTGGGTAGTATGGTCATTTTGACAATATTAATTCTTCTTATCCACGAACATGGGATTTTTTTTTTTTTGCTTTTCTCGTGTGTGTGTGTGTGTGTGTGTGTGTGTGTGTGTCCTTTTCAATTTCTTTCACCAGTGGTATATACCTTTCATTGTAGAGAACTTTAATTTCTTTGGTTAAACTTATTACTAGCATTTTTTATAGTTATAAAAATGGCCATTTTAATGTGTTGTAAATGGGGTTCTTTTTCAGATTTCTTTTTCAGATTGTTCATTGTTGGCATGTAAAAATATTACTGATTTTTGTGTGTTGACTTTCTATCCTGCAATTTTACTGCAATTTTAATCTGTCAGTTCTCACAGTTTTGAGGTGAGGTCTTTAGGTTTTCCTAAATATGAATCATGTTGTCTGCAACCAAAGACAATTTGATTTCTTTCGTTCTAATTTGGATGCCTTTTTTTTTCTGTCTCTTGCCTGATTGCTCTGGCCAGGACTTCCAGTACCGTGTTGAATAGAAGAGGTAAAAGTGGACATCCTTGCTTTGTTCCAGATCTTAGAGGAAGGGGTTTTAATTTTTTTCCTATTCAGCATATTAGCTATGGGTTTGTAATATATAGCCTTCACCGTTTTGAGGTGTGTTCCTTCTGTACTCAGTTTGTTGAGAGTTTTTATCATGAAGGGATGTTGAGTTTATTACATGCCTTTTCAGCATCCATTGAAATGATCATATCATTTTTGTCTTTGATTCTATTTATGTGATGTAGCATGTTTATTGATTTGCATATGTTGAACCATCCTTCTATCCCTGGGATAAATCCCAGTTGATCGTGGTGAATGATCTTTTTAATGTGTTGTTGAATTTCATTTGCTAGTATTTTATCGAGGATTTTGGCATCTACGTTCATTAGGGCTATTGGTCTGTAGTTTTCTTTTGTTGTTGTTACTTTGTCTGGTTTTGATATTGGGTAATGCTGGCCTCACAGAGCAACTTTGGAAGTATTTCCTCTTCTTCAATTTTTTGGAATAGTTTGGGTAACATCAGTGTTAATTTTTCATTAGAAGTCTGGTAGAATTCAGCAGCGAAGCCATCAGATTCTGGGCTTTTCATTCATGGGAGACATTTTGTTACCGCTTCTATCTCCGTATTTCATCACCAATCTGCTCAGGTTTTCCACTTCTTCATGGTTCAGTCATGATAGGTTTAATGTGTCTAGGAATTTATCTATTTGTTGTACACTTTCCAATTTGTTAGCATATATGCACAAGTGTGTAAGTATCTTTTGTTTGTTTTTTGGTTGGAGACACAGTCTGACTCTGTCACCCTGGGTAGAGTGCTATGGAGTCACAGCTCACAGCAACCTCAATCTCTTGTCTTGGGCTCAGGAGATCCTCTTGCCTCAGCCTGCCAAGTAGCTGGGACTACAGGCACCCTTGCTCCTGCTCAGACTGGTCTCCAGCTCCTGTGCAATCCACCCGTCTCGGCCTCCCAGAGTGCCAGGATTACAGGTGTGATCCGCCACACCTGGCCTGTAAGCATCCTTTGTATTTCTGTGATATCAGTTGTAATGTCTCTTTTTTTATGTCTGATTTTATTTTATTTGGATTTTCTTTCCTTCTTTCTAGTTAGAAAGACTTATCATTTTTGTTTTACTTTTCAAAAATTCAACTTTTTATTGATTTTTTTGTCTCAATTTCATTTATTTCTGTTCTGATCTGTATTATTTCTTTCCTTCTGCTAATTTTGTGCTTGTTTTTTTCTTGCTTTTCTAGTTCTTTCAAGTTCATTGTCATGTTGGTTATTTGAAGTCTTTCTACTTTTTTTGATGTAGGCGCTTTTTCTTATTATTATTTTTACTGTATCCTGTAGGTTTTGGTGTGTTAGGTTTCTGTTTTCATTTGTTTCGAGGAAGTTTTTATTTTCTTCTAAATGTCTTCATTGACATTGGTTATTCAGGAGCGTATTGTTTCATTTCTATTCATCTGTACAATTAACAAAATTACTTGCTACTGGTTTCTAGTTTTATTCCATTGTGGTCTGAGAAGAAACTTGATATCATTTAAATTTTTTTGAATTTTTTGAGAGTTTTTTGTGTGTGTGTGGCCTTATAGTCTATCCTGAAGAATGTTTCATAGGCTGCTAAGAAGAACATGTATTCTGCCGCAGTAAGGTGAAATGTTCTGTCTGTCCGTTAGATACATTTGGTCTAGACTGTGGTTTAATTCTGGTGTTTCTGTGTTGATTTTCCATCTAAATGATCTTTTGATTGCTGAAAGTGGAATGCCAAAGTCCCTTATCATTACTGTGTTGCAGTCTATCTCTCCCTTTAGATCTATTAATATTTTCTTTATGTGTTTGGGTCCTCTGATATTGGATGGATCTGTTATTTACAATTGTTATATCTTCTTGCCAAATGACCTTTTTGTCATTATATATTGACCTTCTTTGTCTCCTTTTATACATTTTTGAACTAAAGTCCATTTTATCTGAGGTAAATATAGCTACCCCTGCTCTTTTTTTGGTTTCTGTTTGTGTGGAACATCTTTTTCCATTCCTTCACTTTATGTCTGTGTATAATTTTATATAACTTTACAAGTTAAATAATTTTTTTGTAGGCAGCATGTGTAGTTGGGTCTTTTTTTTTAATTTATTCAGTCACTCTGGGGTTTTGTTTATTTGTTTTAGAGACAAGGTCTCACTTTGTCACCCAGGCTGAAGTACAGTGGTGGGATAATAGCGCACCATAACCTCAAACGCTTGAGCTCAAGTTGATACGCCTGCCTCAGCCTCACAGGTAGCTTGGACAACAGGCACATGGCCCCATACCTGCCCAGTTTTTTAATTTTTTGTAGAAACAAGTTCTCATTATGTTGTTCAAGCTGTTCTCCACCTCCTAGACCAAAGTTATCCTCCCACCTCAGGTTCCCGAAGTGCTGGGATTACAGATTAATACCACTCTATGTCTCTTAATTGGAGAATTTAATCTATGTTTATATTCAGTATTATTATTGATAAGTAATAACTTACTAATGCTATTTTGTTATTTGTTTTCTGATTATTTTTTAAGTCTTCTCTTCCTTTCTTTCTGTCTTTCTTTGTGGGCAAGTGATATTCTCTAGTAGTATGTTTTCATTTATTGCTTTTTATTTTTAGCGTATCTATTATAGGTTTTAGCTTTTTGGCTACCATGGATTATAAAAAACATGTCATAATAAGAACAAGTTATTTTAAACAGATAAAACTTAACTTTGATCACAAGGGAAAGAAAAGAAACAAAAAATGAAAATTAGATATTTACTCCCATCTTTCCCACTCTTTCGTTGTCTTAGTTTACATCTTTTTATAGATACAAATTAATGATTAATGTATTGCCTATTAATGAATTTTTATAGCTATTATTTTTGATAGATTTTTCTTTTAGCCTCCATTCTAAACATGAATGGTTTGCATTCCACAATTATAGCATTGTAATATTATGAACTTGTCTGTATACTATTTTCACCAGTGAATTTTATATATTCATGTGATTTCTAAACACATGTTAGCATCCATTTCTTGCATATTGAAGAACTGCCTTAAGCATTTTTTTCATAAGGCAGGTCTGGTGATGAGGAATTCCCTAAGCTTTTGTTTGTCTGGGAAATTCTTTGTTTCTCCTTTGTGCTTAAAGGATAGATTTTCCTAGATGAATGGTTTTTGTTTTCTTCTTCAGCACTTTAAACATGTCTCTCCTGGCCTGTAAGGTTTCCTGAGAAGTCTGCTGCTTTCTGCTGCCTATATTAGAGATCCTTTTCTCTTGTAGCTTTGAGGATCCTTTTTTTGTTCTTGACCTTTGCAAGTTTAATTATTTTATGCCTGAGGTGGTCTTATTTGGGTTAAATCTGCTTGGTGTTCTTTGTTCTTTTTTTTTTTTTTTGTTAAATCATAACTGTGTACACTTATGGGGTACAGTGTGCTGATTTGATATAGAATGTGGAATGCCTACATCAAACTGATTAATATAACTGTCACTTCACTTATTTGTTGTGGTCAGACATTTATACTCTAATCTTAGTCGATTTGAAATGTACCATTGCATTGTGCACAATAGGTGAGGTCCCTTAGTGTTCTTTGACTGTTTTTGTACCTGAGTTTTACCTTTCTCTAGGTTTGGGAAGTTCTCTGTTATTTCCTTGAATAAATTTCCTACCCCTATCTCTTTCTCTCTGTTTCTTTAAGGCAAATAACTCATAGATTTGCCCTTCTTAGGCTATTTTCTAGATATTATAAGTGTACTTCATTCTTTTTTTTCTTTTTCCTCCTTTGCCTTTGTATTTTAAAATAACTTGTCTTCAAACTCATTAATTTTTCTCAATCCTGCTATTGAGACATTCTGATTCATTTTCCATTTTTAGCTCCATCTTTTATTATGTCAATCTCTTTGTTAAATTTCATGATAAATTTCTGAATTAACTTGTTTGTGTTTACTTAAAAATCATTGAGCTTCCTCAAAACAGTTATTTTTTAATTCTTTGTCAGAGAAGTTACATATTTCTGTCACTCCAGGGTTGTTACTGGCACCTTCTTTATCCCATTTGGTGAAGTCACATTTTCCTGAATGTTCTTGATACTGTGGATGTTCATCAGCATCTGAGCATTGAAGAGTTGGGTATTTATCCAGTTTTCTCAGCCTGGCCTTGTGTGTACCTATCCTTCTTCAGAGGGCTTTAAAAGAATTTAAAGGGGACTGAGTCTTAAGTTCCCGAAACCTGTGGTTACTATAGCCATTTCAGCACTAGAGGGTATTTTGGGAAAATCCCAGGATGGTATAGAAAACCATCCTTCAAACTGGGATGGCACTGAGAATTCCACCAAAGAATGATTCAGACAAGTCCAGCTTGGCAAGCTAAATGAGTTTTATTAGAGATTTACTTACACAGGGAGATTACTCCTGCACAGCACAGAACTTCTTTTTTTTTGAGGGGGGGGAGGGATGAAATCCACACTGACTACCTATTGTAGCACCTTAAATTTCCTTTTTAGCAAATTGTGTGGTGTCTTCCCCAACATCATTGCATGCGTACAGGCTGAACATATTAAGCATGTGCAACATATCTGCCACAAATCTTTATGTGACCCATGATATTTTAGTGATATTATAACTTTTCTCTGGATGAGGGTTATAGTAGTAAAAATGAGCTAAAGGATAATATAGGACAGAAAAGGTAGTTAAAAGCAGTCACAATTGGTTTGCAAGGACATGTTTATAGGCACCCTCTGGCCATTGCAGTTTTTTATTGGTATTTTTCTATGTCTATCTCAAGCCATTGCTTTTCAGTTAACTTTAAGGCATCAACTTTTCCCAGCAAGGAACTTTTTCCTTTTCTCTTAGACAGTTCCCTAATCCCAAGTACTCTGCTGCAATGCTTGTAGACACCTATCCAACTGACAGACTTGGAGAAGTAAAGGGAGAATTCCCTGGGGTCCCAGGCAAAGAAAGTCCCTTACTCTCCTCTTCCGCTAATGAAAGGAATGCCTCTTTGGCCTTCTCTGCCTAGTATTAGGATGACATGACCATTTCTGTGGCCACTGCATCTAGCACCTTACTGGGTCAAACCTGCTACCCATGGCCTTTAGAACACCAGGGTTCACCCAAGGCCCATGGCCACTATTGCCTAACTTTCAGTGATGTATATTCAAGGCCAAGGACCACTTTAGTCAGCAGGCAGTGACTGCCATCCATGACTCAGGTCCATCCTGCCAGAGTAATGGGTTCCCTTCTGGCTCATGGTAAGTTTATAAGAGCAATGGCCTGGAAAGAAGGGCTTCAGAATTCAGCTGGTACTTTGTTTTACTATAGCTGGGCTGGTTCCCAGTTGTAAGACAAAGTCACTGTACTCTTTCCATTTGATTTCTCCAAGTGAAGTCCTTTTCCATGATACATTGTCCAGAGTTGGGGGTGGGGTGATGCTGGCACCCTTGTGGCTCCTGCAGCTGGTGTCTTTATGGGTCACACCCTGAGCCCACAACATCGAAGGATCAGTGCAACACTGGGGTTCTCCCAAGGACCATAGCCACCGTGACTGGCTGTCAATGAAATTTATTCAAGGCCCAATGCCACTTTAGTCAGCCATTGGTGAAGCAGGCTGGGACTTGGGTTCCTCCCACTTGGGTTCCTTGTTTTTATACTAAAATGAGATACTGTGATCTCTCACCTGAATATTTAGTTCTTATGAAGGTGTTTTCTTGCATGGATCATTGTTCAATTTGGTATTCATATAGGTAGGCAATAACAATCACTGGAGGGTTCCGTTTGGTCATCTTGTCCTGCCTCCTAGCTCCATTCGTTTAATTTAAAGCATTTTTTAGATTACTTGTAATACCTAGCACAATGCACATCTTGTGTAAATTATTGTTATGCTGTATTGTTTAGGAAATAATGACAAGAAGAAAAAGTGTATACATGTTCAGTACAGATGGAACCATCTTCCTTTTTTTTTCCTGAATAATTTTGATCCACAATTATTTGAATCCATGGATGCAGATTCCACAGATACTAAGGAACTGTAGCTAAATTTTAATTAATATTGCACTCATATTATACTTCTTTTCTCAAGAATTATTCCTTTGTTATCTAATTCACTCTGTAAAATTGCACATTGATGCAGAGTGCATTGTGGTTCCCTATGCAGTTGGGAACAGTAGTTGTTATTTTTTCCTTGTGAACAGTGTTATAGGTTTGGCTAGGTGAGAATGATACTGGTGGAAAAAATGGTAGTAAAGGACATAGCATGTTTTCCCTTCTGACATAAATTTATCAGAGATTAAACGGAAGAGGCACCCTCCTATCAAGGGTAAATTTTGGTTTCCATGGCCCCAAGGGCAGCCACTGGGGGCTTCAGTAGGTGCACTATACCCCACCTTTCCTGGTTCATGGCTCCCTTTATGGCCCATTTCACCAGGAGCATCTCAATTTTGGCAATTCCATTTCCCTCATCCCTGAGAGAGAGAACTCATGGGCACTAGTGAAACTAATAAATTAACTAAATCAGCTTAATTTGGGTGCATCAAAATCAATTTTTTTCTGAATTGTGTACTTTTTAATTTCAGAGTATTAGGGGGCATGCATGCAAAGTATTTATATACTTTGTTTTTATACAGATCGAGCCAAAGTTTTAAGAATACCCTTCACCCAGATAGTGTGCACAATACCAAATAGGTATGAATTTTTCTATCCCCACCCCAGCTTGGCTTTCACTGAGATTTACATCCATACGTACACTTAAGCATTAGCCAATCAGTTCTATTTGGTATTGAGTACATGTGTTTCTTTCAACATTCTTATAATATCTCACTTAGAAGAATGGTTTTCAGTTCCATCTAGGTTGTCACAAAAGATTTTATTACTGGATTTTTATGCATATACCACATTTTATTAGCCATTCATGTATTGGCAGCACTTGGGTTGTTTCCATGTCTTTGCTTATGACCTGTGCTGCTGTGAACATTTGAATGCTGATGATCTTTCTATAAAATGACCCTTTTTCCTTTGAATATATAACCAGCAGTCAGATTGCTGGATCAAATGGTAAGATTACTTTAAGTTCTTTGAGGTATCTCTGCACGATTTTCCATAGAGGTTGTACTAGTTGGGAGTCCCACCAACAGTTTAAAAGAGTTTCTTTCTTTTTACCTCCATGCCAGCATCTGTTCTTTTGGGACTTTTTAATATAAGCCATTCTCATTGGAGTTAGGTTATATTTCATTAAGGGTTTGATTTACACTTCCCTAGTGGTTAGAGATATTGAGCTTGTTTTTCAAAGGTTTGTTGGCTATTAGTATATCTTCATTCAAAAAGTTTCTGTTTATGTCTTTTGCCCACTTTTTAATGGGGTGGTTTGGTTGTTTCTTGATGATTTGTTTGAGTTCTTTGTAGATTCTGGTTACCTGTCCTTGGTCAGACGTATAGCATGTGAATATTTTCTCCCATTCTATTGGTTGTCTATTTGCTTTTTGGATTGTGTACTTAGCTATGCAAAAGCTTTTTAATTTTATCAGGTCCCATTTATTTATTTTGGTTGTTGCTGTGATTGCTTTTGGGATCTTTTTTATGAATTCTTTGCCTAGGCTAATATCTGTAACAGGTTTTCTAACATTTTCTTCTAAAATTCTTATAGTGGGGGTGGTGCTTGTGGCTCAAAGGAGTAGGGCACCAGCCCTATATACCAAAGGTGGTGGGTTCAAACCCTGCCCCAGCTAAAAACTGCAAAAAAACTAAAACTCTTATAGTTTCCTGCCTTAGATTCACATCTTTTATCCATTGTGTATTAATTTTTGTGAGTGGAAAATTTCTGTTTCTGTCTTTTACATGCAGCTATCCAATTTTCCAAGCACCGTTTATTGAACAGGTATTATTTTCCCCAGTGTATATTTTATCTGTTTGTCAAAAATCAGGTGGAATATGGCAATATTTTCACCTCTGGGTTCTTTGCTCTGACTCATAGTTCTATGTCTCTGTTTTTGTGCCAGTACAAAGTTGTTTGGATTCCTATAGCCTTGTAGTATTGCTTGAAGTCTGGTAAAGTGATGCCTCCCACTTTGTTCTTATTACATAAGGTTGCATTGGCTATTTGGGTTCTTTTCTGGTTCCATGCACAGTGTAGAACTATTTTTTTTTTTTAGATCTGCAAAAAATGGCATTAGTATTTTAATGGGAATTGCATTGAATCTGTAAAGCACTTTGGGTAATATAGCCATTTTAGCAACATTGATTCCACCAATGCATGACCGTGATATATTTTTCCATCTTTTTACATCCTCTTTCCTAATTTCCTGTTTCATAATTCTCCTTATATATGTCTTTCATCTTGTTTATTAAGTATATTCCTAGGTTTTTTTGTTGCTATTTTGAAAGATACTACATCTTTGATTTGATTCTTGACTGTTGTTGGTGTATATGAAAGCTATTGATTTGTGTACACTGATTTTGTAACCTGAGACTTTGCTGAATTTATTTATTAATTCCAAGAGTATCTTAGTTGAATCTTTCAGGTTTTCTAGATATAAGATCATATCATCTGCAAAGAGCAATAGTTTGATCTCTTCTTTCCCTGTTTGGACCCCATCGACTTTCTTCTCTTGCTTGATTGCTCTGGCAACAACTGCCAGCATTGTGTTGAATAAAAGTGGTGAAAGTAGGCAACCTTGTCTAGTTTCAGTTCTAAGTGGGAGTGCTTTTAATTTTTCCCCATTTAATATGATATTGGTTGTAGATGTGTCATATATAATCTTTACAATTTTGAGCAATGTCCCATCTATACCAATTTTGTTGATTGTTCTTATCATGAAAGGGTGCTGAATTTTGTCAAATGCCTTTTCCATACTGATTGAATGGATCATACTGATCATTTTCACATCAAACAACATAGATTTTAATTCAACACAAGTAAAGAAAGAAAAAGATGGTCACTATATAACAGTGATGGGAATAGTTCAACAAGAAGACTTAACAATCATAAACATTTATGCATCTAACACTGGAGCACCCAGATTTGTAAAGCAAACTTTACTCAAACTAAACAAAAACACCATAATTGCTTGTGACTTCAACACTCCCTTGACAGATCTGGACAGATCCTCTAAATGTAAATAAACAACAAGCAATGGACCTAATCAGAACTCTAGAACAAATGGACCTAACAAACATGTACAGAACATTCTACCCCAAAACAACTGAATATACATTCTTCTCAGCAGCAAATGGAATATTCTCTTAAGATTGATCACATTCTAGGCCACAAAACTTGTCTCAAAAAATATTAAAAAATAAAAATAATACATTGTATCTTCTGAAACCACAGAGGAATGAATCTAGAAATCACTTTCAATAGAAACACTCATTCCCACACAAAATCACGGGAATTAAACAATCTAATGCTGAATGATAGTTGGGTTAATGAAGGGATAAAGATGAAAATCAAAAGATTCTTCAAACAAAATGACAATGGGGACAAAAGTTATCAAAACTTGTGGAATTTAAGAAAACTCATCCTGAGAAGAAAACTCATTGCCTTAAATGCCAATATGCAAAAGACAGAAAAATCACAAATCAACAATCTAATGAATTATTTCAAAAAAATTGAAAAGGAAGAGAAAATCAATCCCAAACCCAGAATAAGATAAATAACCAAAATCAGAGTAGAACTAAATGAAATTGAAAACAAAATAATTTTCTAGAAGATTAATGAAGCAAAAAGCTGGCTCTTTGAAAAGATAAACAAAATTGACAAGTCTTTTGCTAGATTAACTAGAAACAGAAAAGAAAGGATTCTAATAAGTTCAATTAAGAATGAAAAAGGAGAAGTCACAACAGCTATCATGGAAATACAAAACATCATCTCAGAATACTATAAAAATCTCTATGCCCATAAACTTGAAAATGTGGAGGAAATGGACAAATTCTCGGAAACACATAAGCTCCCTACTAGGCTCAATCAGGAAGAAACAGAACTCCTGAACAGACCAATATAAAACACCAAAATTGAAGCAGCAATAAAAAAACTTCCATCTAAAAACCATCCCAAACCAGATGGTTTACAACTGAATTTTACAAAACTTACAAAGAGGAACTTGTACTTATACTGCAGAAATTATTCCACAGCTTTGAGAAAGAAGGAATCTTCCCCAACTTGTTTTATGAAGCCAATATTACCCTGATACCAAGGAAAGGACTCAACTAAAAAAGAAAACTAAAGACCAATATCCCTTATGAATATAGTTGTAAAAATTCTCAATAAAATTTTAGCAAACTGAATGCAGTAATACATAAAAAACAATTTTACCACAGCCAAGTGGACTTCATCTCAGAGATGCAAGGATAGTTCAATATATGAAAATCTAGAAATGTAATTCACCATATAAGTAGGTGCAAAAACTAAGTTATGTTTTAAGAGAAACAGAAAATTTCTACTTTTTTCAATGTGACAAGTTTTAATAATTAGAATCCTCTACCTTAGTAAGTTAAAAGCCCACAATTCTTTACTTCTCACACATTTCCTGGAGAGTCTCTCTTAACATCTTATGTTCCTGCAATAAGTAACATCTAAATTGTCTTTTATTGTAATTCAATATAATTACAATATTATATTGTACAATATATTATATATATTTTATTGTACAATATATTATTATGTATATTATATTGCATAATATAATATATATATTTTATTGTATAAATTCAAGGCTGAATTTATACAAACCCAAGTGTCTCATATGCTGTATATTTAATAGTGTCCAAAGATCAATAGGACACATAAAGTTACCACAACACTAGCCCTTCTTTCACAGAATTTAGAATGTCCACTCCTACAGCATCAAGCAGAATTACAAGCATATGTACAGTCCAGACCTACATTACTATTACCTATTAAAGATTATAACAGAGATTTTGAGTCATCTTGGAGAAGAAGGATAGAAAGGCATCAAAAGGGAGAAAATGTTTATTTCATCCTCATTAGAACAGATTATAAATGTCATGGCTGTATTACATTGTGAATCCAGATAGGTGAACTCCATTAGGCCCTCTATGGAAGCAGAACGGTCAGAGCAGATCAGGACTACAAGTTGTCCTGTGTATTATTCCCTTGGCAAGACATTATTGACCTTCCTGAACAGTTTGGAGAGGGTGGTAGTGGAGGCCAAATTATAGTGGATTGGGAAGAGAATGAGAAGTGGGGAATAGTCAGTTAATATAGTGAGCTCCTTTATGAAGAACGAATGTAAGAATTCAAGGAGAGAGGGGTAAATAACTAGATTGTTGCACAGGGTCAAGTGAGGATTCTTTGCTTGTTTTTGCCTTTTTTTTAAGAAGAGAAAAAAATTAAAGAATGCCTCTCATACTGGGGAGGAGTCAAGAAAGAGGAAGCTAAAGAAGATATGAGAGGAAATGGCAAGGTCCTAGAGGAGATGAGGGATGGAGTTACACGCATCTCCTGAAACTAGTGGGGGAAATGCTGAATCAGTTAGTACTTTTCAGTTGCAAGTGTCAGAAACCCAACTCTAGTTAAACAGAAAAATATTGTTTTTTAAGAGGTGAAGCTAGCTTTGGCTTAGACTCAAATGATATCAAAATTTCTCTCTCCACTCAGTCTCTCTTGCTGTCCTCTGGATTGGCTTTGTTCTTGGGCTAGTTGTTTCTAAGAGATGCCAAAGATGGCCAGCAGTGGCTCCAGGCTCACATTCTATCAATTTGGGAACCCTACCAGGCCTACCATTTGGTTGAGCCAGAAGTAGCATGCCCAACCCCATGACTCCACTGAAACCACCTGAACTTAAAGTAGGGATGAGAATCCCCAAAAGAAAATCAAGATGCATCTACCAGAAGAAGGAACATGGATGCTAAACAGGCAAAAATAGCAGGTGGAAGAAGGGCAACAGAAAAGAGAAGTAAAGAAAGTGAGACAGTTGTCTTAAAAGATAAATAAGAACTACCCAAGAGAAATGGGAAAATACAATATGAAATGAGAGAGTTAGAATGGAAGTTACCTTCATAAAAGAATCCTTATTGCACTTAGACTTTTATTATATACAGGGAGTTTCTATTAGTAGAGTTTCCTTATATTTCAGAGTCAAATGACACAGGAGAGAGGCTTTTTTTTTTTTTTTTGAAAACTGAGTTTCCTCTGCCAAGAACTGACCTTCTTAAACTTAGGTTGAATTAAAGATCCCCCCAGAAGATATTCCAGTTTCCATCTTTCTCCTATCACACACACAATGACTCTTTGCCTTCCCATTTCTAAGTATTCTATTCACTCCACTTCTACCCAAACTCTCCAAAACAGTATTTCCCTATACTCAAGTTTCTAGATTTAACTGAGGCAAGTCATTCCCAATTCCTAAGCTCCAGCCTAAGGATTCTCTAACAATTCCACTTTTTTTTTTTTTGAGACAATTTAATATACAGATGCTTCTCAACTTACAACTGGGTTATATCCAGATAAATCCTTCATAATGTTGACAAATCATAAGTTGAATTATCATAAATCAGGGACAGTCTGTTAATTCATATGTGCATCTATTCCAAATGGACTGCCTTCAGTGGGAGGAAGTAAATTGTCTGTGAGGTACTTACTGTAGGATTCCATGACTCATGATGGTATAGGCCCACTGCACCCTTGTATCCAGGACTAGCCTCCTCCCTACAGATTGAGGAAGCCCATTTCAGTATTATCTTCTGATCTAGACTGTTTACATGGGACTTCTCTAAACCTCTTCACCTTTTCATAGTTTAAATGCTTGAAAAAACTTTTTTCAGAATCCACTTAAGTCAGTTATGACTAATGCCAGTTAGGTTTGAACATTATATTTTTAATTCTTTAATCAACTCTATACAGGGTGGCCATAAAGTTCCTGTGCAATTGTACATGAACTTTATGGCCACCCTGTATTTTATATACAGTTTTCAGTGATATGTATATTTTAATATCTATGTTATCAGATAAATATTAAGAGGCCACACAATTATCATCTTTGATATTGAGATAAAAATAATGTGAGTTACTGACTTTTATATGTGAATATACAACTCTTCCCTCCCTACTGGCAAAATGCAGCCTTTGTGCTAATCCATCTGCACCTCATCACCACCACACCGGACACTGACAGCATGCAGGCATTTACAAGATGCCCAGCTAAATGTAACCAGGCAACTGGACCTACTGACATTGATGGTTGCGAGGAGAAATAATCTTTTCAAAATTAATTCTGCATGGTATTAGGTCTGTCTCACTTTCAAGCACCTTTTGAAACTAAACTCTCTTGAAAGAGTACCTAAGGAAGGAAAGGAAAAATGAATAGCTGCTTACAAAGTACATTTATCAGAAAATAGTATTTCAATATTGATGAAGGTTTAGATTTGAATTCAGGATGATTCTACTCTATTAAATCCCTTAGCGCTCTTTCCCTATCCCTAAAACCTTTTATAATCATGCTAGTTTTTCATGACATCAAAAGTGAAAACAGTACAAGTTGCTTTTGGTATAAATGCTGGAAAGTATCTCCTATTACTTGAAGGACTATGAAGGATTTAGACCTCCACATGTAAAATGATCATGGCCTCTTTTCTAGGCTTTGTAAATTGACCTTTTGGGATATAACTTTCATAGGTCAGTTGGCCCACCAAAGTAATTACATTAAAAGAGAATAGTTCCTGTAATCTTTATTGGGTTTTGATAGACTTATATCCAGTACATTTGAATGACTAGAATATTGTTTTGTAGATTCCACATATTCCTTACTCCTCACCTCCACTTCAGCCCTGGTTCTACCCTTTGGAAGTGAGTGTTTAGTACCCTGATGTATGTGTCCCTTCGGTTTATGATCACATCATCCTCTTTGTATATAGTGGTCCCACATTCTTCTTTCTATATCAGGACAAACCTTCCACCCTCTGTTAGGAGAGCTTGCTCAGAACTAGCTTTCATGGCCAGGTGCAGTGACTCACACAGGTAATTCCAGCACTCTGGGAGGCAAAGGCGGGAAGATCGCTTGAGTTCAGTTCAAGACCAGCCTGAGCAAGAATGAAACCTCCTCTCTACTAAAAATAAAAAAAATTTTAAAAAATAGCCAGGCATTGTAGCAGGTACCTTTAGTCCCAGCTACTCAGGAGGCTGAGGCAGGAGGACTGCTTGAACCCAGGAGTTTGAGGTTGCTGTGAGCTAGGCTGACCCACAGCACTCTAGTCCAGATGACACAGCAGCTTTGTCTCAAAAAAATAAAATAAAATAAAGACTATCTTTCATTAACATTTCATGATCCGTGTTCTCCATTTTTTCTCTACTCCACCCTTCATGTGAAAACTATTCTTCATCTGAGTTTGAAAGGATCATTCATTTACCTTTTCTTCCAAAATTCCTTAAGCTTTCTAATGCCTTTTTGTGTATAAGTATGGATTAAACAGTACTTAAAATGTACACAAGGTATTGTGAAACATAATGATATTTTATTAGTTTTATTCTAGGCAAACACATTTAACCAAATTGCAAATTATATTGCTATTACAGTTAAACAGAAAATCCCACTAAATAAGACTTCTGAGGTTTAGTACAGTAGTTTGTCTTGATGGCCTCATGTATACAGTCACTGTAGTCAGTATTACATTTGCCACACTTACAGCTTATAGCAACAGGATAGGAAAAGTAAGGAGCAATGTGGCGTGGGCATCCTGGTATTTCTACAGTCCTATGGATGAAATCTCTGTATGTACAAACATTCTGGGACAGGGCATATTTGGGAAGAAATAGCTTGCCATTGATATCCTGAGGAAAGAACAGAAGAGAGCATAATGTCATAGGACTTTTGGAAACATAAAAATCAATTCACTTATATTCTTCTGTCACAAATACAACAGGGAAAGGATTCCATAGCCCCATTCCCCAATACCAACTTAACACAACCACACCGAATCCCACAGAGACAAAAGTAACACTCTGCTCTCTTTCATCCTTGTTCATGAGAACATGGTTTAAATAAATCTGGGACATAAAACCGTTATAAAATTATCTGTATCCATTGTGCTGAGTAGATCCACATAATATTATAACCTGTGCACTCTACTTCTAAAGAGCCAACAAGCATTAGATTTGGGGAAATTAGGTTGTGATTTATCTCCTTTCCTTTTTAGATAGAAATAGACTGCTTCTAGGTTTATATAATTTACAGCTAAAAGAAGTTAGATGAACTACATACCCGTGTCATACAATATCCAGCACAGATGGTGGTGTTGATGGTTAGGCAATAGGCACACTCCCTCTTTTCGATGTGCATCGTATACTCAGTTGGAACACAAAACGACATTGCTTGCCCATATGCAAGGCCAAAAAGCATGGCTTTCAGGAAAGTAGCAGTCATGCTAAATCAAGGATAAAATTAAAGAACCTTTTATATGTATCTTTTCAGGACATACAAAAGGAACATTTGAAAAGAGCGTGCACACACACACCCAGTAATAATAATAACAGCAACTGTTTATTGAATGTCTGCTTTGTCCTAGGCCCCATATGTAATACTCTGAATAATTTTCCAATATGCATGATGATTCACATACCTCATAGTGTAGGAGCTCATATAGTGAAGATTCTGTTTGTAAGTTCCACTAAGCTCCACTGAGCAGTGAAATGGCAAGCCTGAAAAATGGCAGGGCTGTGCAAGTTAACTAATGGTAAAATAATGCATTCAGTGAATAAATAGCACAAATACTTTCCTTTATGATTATCAGAAGTGAGTTAACAGTTACATTCAAGAAGGGCTTTCCCAGAACTGTACTTTCCTAAAATCTTCGGTTTAATAGCTTATGAAAAACAAAGCAAAACAACTATTTGGTTATAATCAGGAAGGGCAAAGAAATCAAGAAAAAGCCTAACCAAACTTCAGTACCATCCAATCCATGTAATCTTGCATGTACTAATAATTCTACCTATTAGCTGGCAAGGAAGACACCATGAAGCTAAAGGAAGTCCAGAAGTGGTCAACTAAAATTTCCACTGTTGTTAAGGGGCTAACTCACTGCTCCCCATTTTCCACCTCCTTTTGATCCCTTAGAATACTCCTTTATAGCTGAAGGAAGTAGAGTGGGAAAAAAAAAGGTTATTTTACACAGAAAGTATATAGAATTCATTATTTTAAAAATAGTATAAAGGCAAATATATGAGTTGACATGATGAGAATAATACAGTTAAGGACGTCAGCTCCATTGTGGGTTAGCAGGAATATTAAATAATTTCTGGCTGCATGGAAGACAACAGCGGATGAGCAGTGCCCCGGGCAGTGGGACATGTGTCTCCATAGAGACTGTCTGATGGAGAACTTGTTCAATATCAACTGGACATCATAAGGATCTGGATAATGGTATGACGTAATTATTTTAGTTCTACTAGTGAAGGAGGGTAATCAAATTTCAGACTCTTGCATGTAATCTGATCACCTCTAAGATTAAGAAGATTTTTGTGTCTTACAAATATTGTACAGCTCACTAGGTATGTTTGGGTTTTTTTCTTTCTTAAGTATCATTCCTTCTTAAGTATCACTGTTGGTAAAGAAAATATATACCTTAATGGAGGAGTATTGCTATCTACAAACACAAACTCATTTGCTTGTTTTATGAAATAAATTATAATTCACTAAACACTTTTATTTAATCACCAAGAAAAGTACCAATATTTGTTCAAATTATATCCCAACACCATCTTTAAGCTGCATATTCTAAAACCTCTGTTAACTAAATCCTCATAGACTCAGACTCAGTTAACCAGAATTTGTTTTCAACCAACTTATAAGAAACCATGAAAATCACATCATACAAATTACCAGGGATTTATTTTAAACGCCAAATTCTGGAGTTTAGCGATGATTTCACCAATCTCCTATTCCTGGAGTGAGACTGGAAGATAAATTAGACCAGTGGTTCTCAATCTTCCTAAGGTCGTGGCCCTTTAATACAGTTCCTGTGGGTTGCTACCCACAGGTCGAGAACTGCTGAATTAGACAAACATATATCGAGCACCTGAGCCAGACACAGAGCGACACAAATGAATAGGATGTGGTCTTTTACTTAAAATGATACAGTCTAGTGAGGGAACTAAGTGTGAATACAAATAATACAAATAGATATCATTCCATCTGCTCTAAAATAATCCAAATTATGACCCTGACACCTGCAATTATTAAATATTTCCATATTTTTAACTATACTTACTTCTAAATAGATGAGGAAGTGAACTAATCCATTTTAGGAAGTCTTTTCAGTGTTAAAGGTTAAAATAAGAAGGGTTTTGTGGTGAACTCTTTTAAATAAAAGGTTATATATTCATGCCTTCTTTGGAGGTTTTTGTATTTGAATTGGGAGCAAAAACCTCAGAATTCCTCATGGAGTTTGGTTTTCTGAAGTGGTTCTCAAAAGTGAGCTTCCTTTAGGGTATAGAGTTGGTTCTAGTATTTTAGACCCATAAACCTAAAAGATCCTCACCTCTGTAGGACCTTAAAAATACCAATCAGGCAAATGATATAAAATACTCATCCATCATAATCACTATGTAATAGCTCTTACCCATCTAGACAGCCATCTACTGAGTATTCATCATAAGAAATAATTAACTTCACACATTTTAACTTCTAGCTCTATGATTCTATACAATATAGATTTGTAGTGATCTAGTCATGAGAATATTAATATAGAAATTAAGGGACAAAATTCTTACATGGATCTATGAGAAATTGACTAAAATATATAATCTGTATGTAAAATGGAAAGAGACAAGTACACTTTACCCTTTTTAAAATGTGGAATAAAAAATTGTTTTGAAACTTTTCCCCATTGTTGGCATATTCACTATTCGTTATAGACACTCTCTCTATTTTTTTGAAGTTTCTCATATAAATGTAGAACTCTAAACTAAGCAAACTCTAAGCATGCTGAATTATCAGCCACAGTAGCTATACAACTTTGTGACTATAAAGAAAGCAGGAACTATTCCTTCTCCTTTAGTTCTTTATGGCAAATAGTTAAAACTGCACCGCATAATCTTCCTGGACCTCTATTTCCTCACCTACAAAAGGAAGACTCAGAACCAGAAGATAGTCATGATGGTTTGTGTAGGACAAATAGTCTGCAATTCTATATGATAAATTAGTGTCAGATCCCTGACACTGATTGCTAAGCATTAGTGACCTAGAATTCTTCCAGATTTAACTGCAGTTGTGTGTAACTGAATAATTTAATATCTTTGTGCCTTCATTTTTCCATATTCCCCTTCCTGAAATCATAAAAAGAATAAGTCAATGCAGGTGAAGCACTTGGCATTCTATGTAAGAAAGATTATGCTAGGGCTGTCTGGAAAGTATCTGTTGTTAATACCATTTTTCACATTACGTGGCTGGATGCTCTTGGCCGGCCCTCATATAGTTATAGAACACCATCTAATTCAGTGTTAGTTAATACCTTTCTCTATGATCTGTCACAACTTCTTCTTTCTTGTCACCTGGATTCTCATTTCTGCAACCTAATTGCCTATTCTGAAATCACCATGAAAAACTTATTAAGCACTTAAACACAGAAGGCATGATTTCAGGCAGTCCCTAAATAATGAGATGCCTTCTTTAGAAGGCATATACGTCCCCACTTCAACGTATCTTCTTATTCCAAATATGTTTTTCCTTCATCCCCTCTTTCACCTTTTCTTTCTTCTTTCTGTGCTCACTACTTTTGTTCTTAATAAGTACATTCCTCTCTAATGTTTTACTAATTTCCTTCATCAATCTTTTCTCTCCAAATTTCTTACTATATTATGAAAAGTGTCAATTGTTCATCTTGTGAAGAATCCTGGAATGTCACTAAAGCAGCATATTTCTCTTGGGAGTAAAATATACTCTGTAACAGGTGTGTGTGCTGGATACTATCCAAAGGGGTTTAGCTATTAAATACTGAAAAAGACTTTGTAATATAAAGTATATTACCCCTGAAGGTACAAACTGAATTTACTGTGATTTCTCAGAAGTACATTTTAATCAAAGATGATTATTAGTACAGTAATTGAGAGGATTAATTTGCAGATTATTCAATTGATAAAATACTTAAATCAAAATGCAAATAGAAGAAATCCATGCACATAAGTTATTCTTCATTAGGAAACTGACATGTTGTTTCTCTTCTTTAAGTCAATGTTTTCTTTTTTTTAATATCCTTATGTATGTAGTTCACTTACCTTTATCCACTATTAAACAATTTGGAGCAAAAATTAAAATTTTTAGAGCCTACTACAGGAAATTATATCTTAGCATTTGCCATTTTAAAATAATTTAAAATGAAAGGAAATTAGCATAAGAACATTTTATTTCACAGAGCCTTCTTAGTATAGACACCTACCTTGCTTTGCATAGGTGAGCAGATGCTGTGATGACCCAGACTGAAAGCTCTTGGTTCATTTTATACCCTTCAGGATAATTCCGCTCTGATCTTCTTGTTTATATAATTGTGTTTGAATTACTGCTTTCTTATCTGAAAAACATCTTTTGAAAATTCATACTAAACCCCAAATAAAATGTGTTTAGATGAACAAGCTCAAAATATCTTCTCCTGGAAACTCTGACATTATTGAAGCATGCATTTTCCTCTCTCCTATTTCAAAATAAAATTACTCTTTTAAATATAACCTTTATTCATATTAATAAAGGATAGAAACAAAATGGGAAAAGAAAAGTCAAATAAAAAAAACCTTGAATATCATCTAAGTTAGTTTTGAAAATTTATTGAGATTCGAGTGCTCCTGTAGAGATAGATAAAATTATTCCTCATTTACAAAGCCAACACAACTTCTTTTTTAGAAATCCAGAGCAATTGGCATACATGCTGCTGATAAAAAACAAACTTTTAAGTTAGTTCAAATATTTTATTATTTTTTCTTTGGATTTTAAAAGATATTAAGTAAAATTTACATGTGTAAAACAGTGGCTAATTAAGTAACATGGCCAAGTTTGGCAGGATGCCTAACTGGCCTAAGATCAAGTTCTGGCTCTGCCATTTACGAGCTATATGACATTGGCATGCTTGGCCTCTCTTTACATCAGTTTCCTTGCCTATTAAAAGACACTATCAATGTTTCTAAAAAGCATTCAACACAGTGCCTGGCACATATTAAGTGCTCGATAATAAATGATAGCTGAGTCATGATAATTCAACATATTTATTTAACAAACATTTAGGGTGCCTGCTATGTAGTCTGCAGTCAGTACATGTGTTGAATGTATAAATGGCTCAGGGAGTACATGAATAATTATTGAATTTTTGGAACCAAAATATATTTTCTCCATCTCCATAGCTGTAACTCAGGTTTATTCCTTTCAACCCATTTCCCTCACTTTAACTAAAGGAATATGCCAAAAATGCAATAGGAATTTCTTACGCCTGCAGAAAAAGTTAAAACTCCCTAGTATCCTTTACAAAACACTTCACGATCTGTTTTAGCAATCTAGTTTCATCTTTACTTCCTCTCTCATCCCTCCCCCTATTTTCTCACACCCTTTCTCTACTTTCTGTTTTTCAGCCAAACTGAAATGAGTTCCTCAGATTAGCCACATTCTTTCTTGACTCAAGCCTTTTCACATGCCATTCTCTCTGTATGGAACACCTGCCTGATGTCCCACCTCACACTTCATCTCACTTAACTCCTACTCATCTTTCATGGCTTACCTGAGAAACCATCCCCTTTTGCAAAGTGTTTTCTGATTTCCTAAGGCCCTCCTCATAGTTAGTGCTTTTAAGAGAATTAAAGGAAAATGTTAGAACATTTGGTATATGGTAGATGCCAAATAAATTATAAATATTATTATAGATTATTGACAGCCTCATATGTCTT
The DNA here is from genome assembly GCA_963574575.1 of Galagoides demidoff. Classification (NCBI taxonomy): domain Eukaryota; kingdom Metazoa; phylum Chordata; class Mammalia; order Primates; family Galagidae; genus Galagoides; species Galagoides demidoff. The sequence continues at coordinate 21,721 of CAUYQV010004123.1, forward strand.
CACTTATCCCAGTCTTTACTGTTAATGAAACTTAGAGAAAAAAAAATGAGGCCTGGTATAGGTGAATCTCCCTGGAGGATGAAGGAAAGTTCAGGGCTGAGTTTGGGATATGTTAAGGGAATAACTTTCTAAAAATTAAATTTAACAGAGTTTAATCGAGCAAAGAATGATTGCTAAATGCTAAATTTGGCAGTCCTCAGAAACAGAAGATGTTCAGAGAGCTCTTATGTACAAGGGACAGGAAGCATTTATGTACAGAAATGGAAGTAAGTACAGTTTGATTCATTATAGCTCAGTTTTTTCTCTTACTTGGAGTAGGTATGATCAGTTGTCTGCCAATGATTGACTGAAGCTCAGCTGCTATGGTGAGCTGGAGTTCAGCAATTTGATACAAAGGTATACTATTAATTTAGTTTATATGTGGAGCTAGGCTGCCATTCATTACATAGGGGACTCACAACACAGAGGCATCCTCAGCCACATTTAGTTTAATTTAATAGATATACACAAGAAATGACCATTCCAACGGTCCCCAAAGCTTGGGAATGTGGCCTACTATGCAGTAAGAGAACATGGAAAATAGGGACAATGAGAATTAGGGTGCTAAGCTTAAACAGCTTCAAATGATTTCAGGCCAGCTGCTAACATAGAAGTATAGTAACTTAGGGAATGTTAGATATGTGTTTTTAATAGAACTAGCACCTATTTGGTATAAAACATTGACTCAGGAGCTCAGTTTTTAATGGATTTATATACATATTTCTGTGATATATATAGAAAATGGGTAACTGAAATAAACTTTGCTTGTTACCAGAAGAAGTATCACAACTATCTTATATCTGAGTAGTAATTTTCTTTCTAAAGAGGTCCTCATGTATATGATCTAATACTGTTAAAAGAATTCAGGCAGAAAATGAACTTGCACTTCTAACCCAGATTTGTTCTTCCACCTATGAAACTATAAAACAGGGCAAAATATATGAAATAATGTTTCTATACAATCAGGTAACTAAAAAGGTGATACCAAACAGATAAGAAACAAGCAAAGAGAAACTGTAGAGAAAGTTTCTGGGCCATGCTACAGTGAGGCATGAAGACAGAAGTGAGAAGTATTGCCAAACTGAGGAGCAGGACTTGGGTGTTTACGGAGTCCAAAGGAACTAGAATTCACAGAGAAGATATTACAAAAAAAGAAAACTATAGGCCAATAACCTTCATGAAAAGAACATAGATACAAAAATTCCTATAAAATTTATCAAATTTAATAAACAATGTATAAAATGGCCAACTGGAGTTTATGCCAGGATATCAGGGTTTATTTGCATTCAACAAATGGAATTCATCATACTAACAGATTAAAAAAAAACCCATATGACCATCTCAATGGAAACACACACACACCAATTCAACAAAATCCAACATAAATTCCTGACAAAATTCTTAGCAAACAGAGGATAGAAGAAAGCTTCCTAATTTAAAAAAAGAAAAACAACAAAAAAAACCCTATAATTAACATCATACTTAATATTGAAAAACAGGGTCAGGCATGGTGGCTCACACCTATAATCCTAGCACTTTGGGAGGCTGACATGGGACAATCATACGAGCCCAAGAGTTAGAGGCTGCATTGAGCTATGATGATGCCTTTGCATTCTAGCCCAGACAACAGAGCAAGAAGCTGTCTCACAAATATATGTATCTGGAAGACAGAATGCTTTCTCCATAAGATCAGGAAAAAGGCAAAAATGTCTGCTTTCACTTCTTCTATTCAACATCATACTGGAGATACACTGGAATATCAAGGGAAAAGTGATATTCAGATTGGAAAGGAAGGAATAAAATTTTATTCACAAAAAAGAATTCATGTATGTATAAAATCATATCACATCTACAAAAAATATACTAGAATAAATGAGTTCAGCAAAGTTGCAAGTTACAATATTACTATACAAAAATCAATTGTTTTTCTACCTATAGATATCAAAGTTTAAAAGTAATCAGGTATTGACATCAAAAAAATATTATTGACAATAGCAATAAATATGGAATACCTAGAAATATGTCTGGCAAAACATGTGTAAGACCTATGCACTGAAAACCACAAAACATTGCTGAAAGAAATTAAAGAATACTTAAATTAATAGAGATATACAGCATGTTCATGAATCAAAATATTCAATATTGTTAAGACTTCAATTCTCCCAAAGCTTATCTATGGATCCAACACAGTCCCAATCAAAACTCCAGCAGGCTTTTTTAGAGTGACTGACGAAAAAAAGAGAGAGAGAGAGAGAAAAGAAGTAAAAGTTGGAGGACTTTGCATGAGCTGATTTTAAGACATTGAAAAACTATGGTAACTAGGACAGTGTCAAGATAGACAAATGTAACAGCAGAACTGAATAGAGACCAGAAATAAATTTACACATATATGGTGCAATGACACCAAAGGTGCAAATGCAATTAAGTAAAGAATGAATAGTATTTTCAACAAATGGTACAGGAATAATTAGTTATTTATATATAAAAATAAATAAATAAAAACTTCAAAAAAAAAAAGAGCTTCAATCCATACCGCATCATATGCAAAATTAACACAAAATGTAAAAACTGAAATTCTCAAATTTCCAGAAGAAAGAATAGGATAGAAGTTTGTTAGGTAAAACTTAGATTAGGCAAAAATTTCTTAGATAAAAATGAAAACCATGATTCATTGTTTAAAAATGACAAATTAGACTTCCTGAGAATTAATAACTTCTCTCTTCAAAAAACATTGCTAAGAGAAAAAAAGACATACCACAGACTAGAAGAAAAAACTTGCAAATTCCATATTAAATAAAGAACTATTATATTGTATACTGACAATATAAAGAACTTGTAAAACAATACCAAAAAATTACCACATTTTAAAAATGAGTAAAATATTTGAGTAAACATTTCACCCTAGCATATAGATGAGGTATAAACCGATGAAAAATGTTCATTATTAGTCTTAGAGATACACAAATTAAGACTTCAATGATATAACACTGCATACTTCTTGAACTGCCTAAATTTCAAGGATTGACAATACTAAATGTTAGACAGGTTGTGGAGCAATTGAAATTCTCAGACACTGCTGCATCAAATATAAAATGGCACAACCATTTTATCAGTTTGGCAGTCTCTTAAATAGTTGAACATGTCCTTAGCATATGACCCAGCCATTCCCTCCTAAGTATTTACCCAAGAGAAATAAAAGGATATATTAATACATGGACTTGTACATTGATAGCTTCTTTTTTTGTTGTTGTTGTTGTTGCAGTTTTTGGCCTGGGCTGGGGTTTGAACCCACCACCTTCGGTATATGGGGCTGGTGTCCTACTCCTTTGAGCCACAGGTGCCACCTGCTGCTTCTTTTTTTTTAAGAGATGAGTTCTTGTTCTCTTATCTAGGCTGGAGTGCAATGGCATGGTCATAGCTCACAATAGCCTCAAACTTCTAAATTCAAGGGATCCTTCTACCTTAGCCTCCTGAGAAGCTGCCACTTACAGGAGCATGCCACCACATAGCATCTTTGTTTGTAATATTCCAAAACTGGAAGCAACCCAAATTTCTATCCATAGGTGATAAAAAAATTATGACATATACATACAATAGAATACTTGTCATTAATAAATAGGAATAAACTAATGACAGCAAAGACATGAATGAATCTCTAAAAATAATTATGCTATTATTTTAATATTAAGCCAGACCAAAAATAAGAGTACATGCCATATAAATATGTTTATATAAAATTCTAGAAAATATAAATTAATCATAAGACAGAAAACAGATTAATGATTACTAGGGGTGGGGAAAGGCAGGGAAAGGCAGGGAAGGGCAGCAGAGAGGGATTACAAAAGGGCAGAAGAAACTTTTGGAAGTGAAGAATATGTTCTTTATCATAATTGTGATGATAGTTTCATGGGCTATATACACCTATCATATACTAAAACCTATCAAATAGTACATGCTAAATACATGCAGAGTTAGGGGTTGAATGCACCTCCAAAATTCATGTTGAATTCCTAATGTCTAGTATCTCAAAATGTGACCTTATTTGGAAATATGGTCATTGCAGATGAAGTTAAGTGAGATGAAATCATACTGGAGTAGAGTATCCAACACAATTGGATACATTCCATTACAAAAGGGGGAATCTGGACATGAAGAGATGAACAAGGAAGAGAATGCCATGTGAAGACTGGAGTCATGCTACCACAAACCAGTGATGACCAGAAACTAGAAATGAGGTCTGGAACAGATCCTTCCCCAGCACCTTCAGAGGGAACATGGCCCCGAAAACACCTTAATCTTACAATTCTGGTCTCTAGAGCTTTGAGACAATAAATACCTGCTGTTTTAAGCTACTTATTTTGTGAAACCTTGTTCTGGCAGCTCTAGGAAGCTAATTCATGCAGTCTATGTCAATTATACCTCAACAAAGCTGTTTTAAAAACCTAGTAGGTGAAAATAATGTGTGCCTATTTCTCTGATTTTGTGTCATATCTCTCTCTATGTTCTTTTGAACACTTCAAATTCATTCTTAGAACAGGGTTTTTATATTTGCTATTTGTTCATTATGAAGAGCTCTTTCACCAAATCTTTGAATAGCTCCCTCCTTATCATCTGTTTAAAAACTACCTCAGAAAAGCCTTCCTTGACTAAGTTTAATGTAGCATATTGCCCTATCACTTTTTATTCTGTTATCTCATATTTTCTTCATAACACTTATCATTTTTTGGTATGATGTTATTTGTTTATGGGTTTATTTTCTGTCTTTCCCAACTAGAACATAAGCACTTTAAAGGCGGGGCCTGTCTTAATCTGTCTTGCTTATCACTGCATTCTCAAAGTCTAAGCCAGCCTATGCCATATGCACATATTAGGTGTTCAGTAGACATTGATTGCATAAATAAATGGAAATAGTGATGCTAGTCTGAGAATTTATAACTAGATCCACAGAGAGGTTATTAAACTCTCTGATATTCTATAGAGAGTTATAGATAAAGATGGACTAAAATCCAAGTTTCTTGACATCTTTTTCATTGCATTAAAATTTTAACTTATTTTCAAAGAAAAAAAAAGCTACCTCTACTTTTTAATTAACTAATTTCATTGGAATGTGAATCAGACTTACTGATATTCTTTCTTCCACAAAGAGTACTTTTGTAGCTCCTATAAAGTTCTGAGTCCATAAAATTCTAAAACCATGGCCGATTTTTTTAAAAAATTAGTTTATCTATCTGAAGTCTAAGTTATCTGTGAGAGTCACATTAAAGTGATCTTTCATTGAAATAAAACCTGTTTATTTACTTAACTAGTTCAATACTTTTTTCATAAATACAGATAATTGATAGCAAGTGGAGTAGGTCATATTGTGTATAATGATCATTTTCTTTTTTAAAACTCCCAAGTGAGGAAGCAATTGGTTTAATATGTATAAAAATTATGCCAATTTGCTTCTCTCAGTAACAGATTAAAGCCCCTTACATGCCAGATTTATATAAATTTATGCAAGCTCTTTTCTATTTCACAACATTTTTTTAAATTAAGGTCATATGTAAATATTAATAGAAATTTATAACATCTTCTGTAATAAAATTCATTGTGTTATAAAGTCAAATCACTACCAAATTTTCCTATAGTTCCTCTACCCTTTAGCATGATATCTTTTATGCTGTTATATTAGTTTATATAACCTATTATATTTATATAAATATTTCTCTGACTGAATAATATGAGCAGTATTCATTGTATACACAATAGATCTAACTATTTCTTAGCAACTAACCAACAATATGCTGTTAATCTCACCAAAAGTTATTTTGACTTTCCTCATTTTTGTTTAGCACACCTTTTATTTTAAAAGGATCTCACAATATTGTTACATGTAAAAATCAATAAAAGATTCAGTTAGCAAAATTAATCAGTGGTAGTTAAGAAATTATAAACTCATAATGCAGTTAACTTCCTTCACTACGCATGTATGAGTTTGTCCTAGTATTTAGAATTATCTTCCATTGAGAATAATGGATACTCACAAATCCATTAACTCATTTGCTCAGTAAATTTTTATGAGATCTACCTCAGGCCCTCAAGAAACTCATTCTTACCAGCTCCACTATCCTCATAGAGATATAAAATAGGAGTCCGGACCTGTCCTTGAGCTTTAAAATCATATATCCAACTGTCCACATCTCTGACTGGATGCTACACAGTCACTTCAAATTCAATGAGCTTTCTGAATCCCAAAGACTAAGTTATACGCTTTCTTCTCGTACCAGCCTATCACCCTCTGGGCTTGCTCCCAAGAGAAGGCAAGAGAATAGAGCTAAGCCAGGTATTCTGGCCCAAAATATTAACCATGTTTGATGAACCTCCTCATAGGTAAAGTAAGTAAAAGAAAAATGTCCAAAATGTACTTAGAGAAAAATCTTTGAGAAAATCAAACACAGAGAAAAGGTCCTCCCTGCCTAGCACGAGAGGCCTCCTGTCTCTTCTCTAACACTACTAATAGTTGTTTTCACTGGTCATTGCCCAGAGTATTCAGCCTCTCCCCAAAGCCCCACATATAATTTCTGCTTCCACCCATTAAGGATTAATTTTATAGAAATTTCCCTTCTGCTACAATTAGCAGAAGACAAGCAAACAAGACATAATAAATGAAACAATTATTCACAGACCTTGAGCAAAAGGCATCACAAGACTGACACTGAAAGAAAGGAAACAAATACATTCCCAGTTTACTGCCTAGAGGCAGCTTCTTGGCCACAGCAAAGAAAGGGGGAACCAAACAAAGATAATAGTCTTGCTGAGTTGAAAAGGCAGATACAAAACTTCAGGGAGACTGAAGTGCCTAGAATTTTTAGGACAGAGTGATGGAGAGAAGAGAGCTTCCTCAAGAGAAAATCTGGGGGATTTCACTGAGTCTTTAGCCAAGTGCTAATATATATGATTGGGTTGAAACTGTGAAGTCAAGTAAAGAATCATTGGAAATCAGAAAGCCGAACAATTTCTGGAGTTTATTTAGACCTGAAAATAGTTGTATTTTCTCAAACCTGGATTTGAGAAATATCATAATACATGAGTAGAGTCCTTGAAAAAAATCATGCTTTAGTAGTGAGGATAAATTATCACTAGCATTAAGATTGCTTTGAACCTTCCTGAACAAAGATAAAATGCAATTTTCAAAAGGATTGAGCTCACTGGAAGTGATATAAATGTATTCCAGAACAAAGTTCAGAATTCTTTAAGGAAATAAAATATAACTCCTTTATTAAAATATAAAATTAACAATGTCTAGCATTCAGTAAAAAATTACTAGGCATGCAAAGAAACAGAAAAATATGACCAATATCAGAAGAAAATGATCAATAAATAGAAATAGACTTAAAAATGACAAAAATTATGGAATTACACCAAAAAAACCTTAAAGTAGCTTTTACAAATATTTTTAATAGAGTCAGGAATCTAAGTGTAGTCATGAACAAGAGGAGAAAAGAAATGAAAGATATAATAAAAGACTGAAATGGAACTTTTAGAGACAAAAAACACAGTATCCAAAATGAAAAAATAAATACTTCACTGGATGGGCTGAAGAGCAGATTAATTCATAAAACTGCTCAAAGGAAAATATCAGTAAACTTGAAGACATAACAACAGAAACTGGTAGTCAGCTTCTAAGATGAGTCCAATGACACTCACTTCCTAGTACTTATGTACTTATGTCATTATGTAATACCTTCACACTGTGTAATATTAGGGTTTGATATGTCTGTGTGATCTTCAGACTGCAGCAGAACTGAAGGTATGTGGCTAAATCTGAGGCTAAGTCATAAAAGACATTTCTACTTCCAGCTTGCTATGGAAGCTATCTGTTCTATCCAGGCATCACTAGGTAGAGGACAGAGGAATTTTAGGTCAGAGAAACTCAAATGACACTTAATATGGGGCAATTCACACAGCAAAGTAAAATAATCTCCTTCCAACAATCAGTACCAATTTATGAATAATATGAGTAAGCCATTTTGGAAGTGGATCTTCAGCCCTGGTTAAGTTTCCAAATGACTGCAGTCCCAAGACAGTATCTTGGGACTGGAGGAAAGATACCTGGGACAGTATCTTGGGACTCCATCTTGGGAATGGAGCTTGGTAAGAGACACTCCAAACCAGAAACACTAGCTAAGTTACTCTCAAATCATGACTCACAGAAATTGTGTTATATAACATATGTTTATTGTTGCTTTAAGTATTATTTTAGAATAATTTGTTAAACAGTAACAAATACTTAATCCAGAAACTATCCAAAATGAATAATCAAGGGGAAAAACATTACAAAAAAAAGAAAGAAAGAAAGAAAAGAAAAGAACAAAGCCTTAGTGAAACTAATATCAAAAGATGTCTCAAGAATTCAACGATTTCAAAGATAAAATGACCAAAGATTTTGACATATTGAGGCAAGAGATTGCAGCCCTCAAGGATCTGAAATATTTGGTAGAATCCCTTGCTAACAGAGTGTGGCAGGCAGAAGAAAGGATCTCTGACATTGAAGACAAAGCTTTTGAATGTGCCCAAGCACTCAAAGATGAAAACATGGAAGCTAAATAACCTTATGCTGAATGATAGATGAGTCAGAGACGAGATCGAGAAGGAAATTATCAAATTTTTAGAACAAAACAATAATGAAGATACGAGTTATCAGAACCTTGGGGATACTGCAAAGGCAGTCCTAAGAGGGAACTTTATAGCAGTGCAAGTCTTCCTCAAGAGAACAGAAAGAGAGGAAGTTAACAACTTAATGGGACATATTAAGCAAGTGGAAAAGGAAGAACATTCCAATCCCAAATCCAGCAGAAGAAAAGAAATAACCAAAATTAGAGCAGAATTAAATGAGATTGAAAACAAAAGGATTATACAACAGATCAATAAATCAAAAAGTTGATTTTTTGAAAAGGTCAATAAAATAGATAAACCTTTGGCCAACCTAACCAAGAAAAAAAGAGTGAATCTCTAATCTCATCAATCAGAAATGGTAAAGATGAAATAACAACAGACCCCTTAGAAATTAAAAAACTCCTTAATGAATATTACAAGGAACTTTCTTCCTAAAAATATGAAAATCTGAAGGAAATTGACCAACATTTGGAAGCATGCCACCTCCCAAGACTTAGCCAGAATGATGTGGAAATGTTAAACAGATCTATATCAAGTTCTGAAATAGCATCAACTATAAAAAATCTCCCTAAAAAGAAAAGCCCAGGACCAGATGGCTTCACATCAGAATTCTACCAAACCTTTAAAGAGGAACTAGTACCTATATTACTCAACCTTTTCCAGAATATAGAAAAAGATGGAATACTACCCAACGCATTCTATGAAGCAAATATCACCTTGATCCCCAAACCAGGAAAAGACCCAACAAGAAGAGAAAATTATAGACCAATGTCACTAATGAACATTGATGCGAAAATATTCAACAAGATCCTAACCAATAGAATCCAGCAACACATCAAATTATACACCACAACCAATTGGGTTTTATCCCAGGATCTCAAGGATGGTTCAACATACGTAAATCTATAAATATAATTCATCACATAAACAAATTAAAAAAACAAAGACCATATGATTCTCTCAAT
>CAUYQV010004124.1:0-38663 GCA_963574575.1 Galagoides demidoff
GAATAATCTGGTGCAAATATCTTTTTTGCCAAGTGATTTTTGGTCTTTTGGATATACACCTAGTAGAGGAATGGCAGGCTCCAACAGCAAGTCTATTTTTAGATCCCTGAGTGTTCTCCAAACTTCTTTCCAAAAGGAATGTATCAGCTTGCATTCCCACCAGCAGTGCAAAAGTGTACCCTCTTCTCCACATCCACGCCAACATCTGTAGTTTTGGGACTTTGTTATGTGGGCTACTCTTACTGGAGTTAGATGGTATCTCAAAGTAGTTTTGATTTACATTTCTCTGATGATTAAAGATGATGAGCATTTTTTCATATGCCTGTAGACCATACACCTGTCTTCTTCAGAGAAGCTTCTGTTCATGTCTCTTGCCCATAGTTAAATGGGATCACTTGCTCTTTTCATATTAACAAATTTAAACTCTCTGTGGATTCTTGTTATCAGACCTTTGTCAGAAACATAACCTGCACGTATCCTCTCCCATTCTGAGTGTAGTCTACTTACTTTACTTACTCTGTTCTTGGCAGTGCAGACGCTTTTTCGTTTCATCAGATCCCAGTAATATATTTTTGGTACTGCTTCAATTGCCCTGGGGGTCCTCCTCATAAAGTTTTCTCCCAGGCCAATTTCAAGTGTTTCCCCTGCACTCTCTCTGAGAATCTTATGGTTTCATGTCTTAAGTGTAAATCTTTTATCCAGTAAGAGTCAATTTTTGTTAGAGGTGAAAGGTGTGGGTCCAGTTTCAGTCTCCTACAAGCGTCAGCCAATTCACCCAGAACCATTTATTGAATAGGAAGTCTCCCCCAATTTATATTTTTGATAGGTTTATCAAAGATCAAATGACGATAAGTGTCTGGATTCATCTCTTGGTTCTCAATTCTATTCCATATATCTTCCTGTCTATTTCTGTGCCAGTACCATGCTGTTTTGATCACTATAGATTTATAATATAGTCTGAAGTCTGGCAGCTACCTCTTTTTTAATAGCAATGTTCCACAGAACTTTCTGTGACAATGGACAGGTTCTACAATACAGTAGCCATAAGTGGCTTTTCAGTCCTTGAACTGTAGCCAGTGTGACTGAGAAACTACCATTTAAAATTTAATTTTAATTAACATTAATGACCACATTCTGGTTTGTCTACTGAACTAGATAGGACAGCCTGTCCATAGGTAATTCATTAAATAAAGAGGTATTTGTCAAAAGAACATTGGTAGACACCATAACTGTTTCTTTTGAAACCTTACTGATGTATTAATATAGGATACTAAGGTCACTATAGCACAGAATATAAAAAGCTAATTTGTTTTTCTGGCACCATGAAATATGTCAAATTTAGACAGATTTTAACTGGCACAACTAAAGTTATACTATAGAAAGTTTTAAGCCAATTATCCAATTGACCTTAGTAACCCTGTACTTGTTACATTTTCCCCCAATGGACTTTAATTGACTATACTGACATTTATTCTAATTTTTTTTTTTTTTGTGAAGTTGTCATTAACAGATTCCTAAAGAGCTACTCAAATTAACTATGATTGAGTTAACAGTTTTAAATATCCATTTGCATGTAACATACGAGGACACCAACTTGCAGAAAAACAAGTTTCCTAATGACAAAGTTAAAAGGTAAATGTTACTTAAAAAAAAAGCCTGAAAAAAATGATTTCTTAATAATAACCAGATGAACAGGGGCACACCATTATGACAAGCAAATTTAGGATCTGAAAACAAGAAATGTGATAACTCCATCCCTTGGCCTTTCATCTCCTAAACTGCCATCTGCCCAATTAAGATTCTGACTAAAAAACTGATCTCTTTTGTTACAAATAAAAAATAAAATAACATGAAAAGCTGGCCTGCAACCATAATCCATTAGTTTTGCAACTCAACTTCTCTACATGTGAACCACTGCTTTATAGCCTTATCTCTGTATAGTTGCATCATTTCTTTAAAAAGCTTGTAGGAAGGTGACTGAAGAATAGATCTGCTGGGATGTATACTGGTATAATACTACATTCATGTAGTCCACATTACTGTAATTTCTTATTTCTGTTTTTGTGTTTTATAGTATCAATTACTACTTTTTTTTTTTAATCAAATGGTTAGTGAGCTATCTAGTAATTGTTTCTCAGATCAGCATTACGTTTTACCATCTACTGCCTGTAGTTATAATTGAATTATAAATGCTTCAAATTCACTAGCTAGTATATCTGTATTAGATGCTGTTAAAACAACATTTATTTGAGAAATAGTTAAGTAGAATTTCATAAACAGTGGTTCTCAACCTTTCTATACCGTGGCTCTTTAATACAGTTCCTGTGGGTTGCGACAGGTTGAGAAACGCCGATAAAAAGTTATTGTCAAGGGCAACCACATGCTGACTCCTCCCTAGGTGCCTGAATTCTATCTTGAGTTGGGGTTGATACCCTTAAATACTGTGACTATTTGTCATCATTGCATCACAGAAATTTTAGAGTAAAAAGAACTTGGATGTAAACAAAGTGGTTAGAGAACTAAGGTATGATACAATTTTTCCATAATGAAACATAGTTTTCTAAATGACAGATTTCATGGTATCAATTCAGCAGTAGTAACTGGAGACATGAAAACAAATGACAGGACTGCAAATCAGGACATGCCTTTGACCTACAAGTCTACTTCTGTGAATTTAAAACATGCAATGGGGACTTAATCAGACAAGCAAGAGATGAATGTATAGGAACATTATACTATCGGTAAATTGGAAGTTAAATATTTGTCAATGTGATGCTGGTTAAACAAATTATGGCAGAGCAGGATGCAACCTAAAAAAAACCCCCAAAACTGATGTAGTTAAAGTTTTACCTACTAACACGAAAAAGATGCCCTTAGTACATCAAACCAAAGTGATGGTTATTAAACATTTTATCAGTTTGCTTCCATTTTTTAAACACAAATATGTTTTAAAAACATTTCTCCCTCCTCCCCACATGCCCTACCGCAGAAAACTTATAACACCACACCAAAAATATTAAAACATTATTAGTAAATAGGTGGATTATGAACCTTAATTATTACTTTTTGCTTCCTGTATTTTGATTTTCTTGTAATAGGTATAGTTTGGCTTTTAAATGGAAAAATACCAACTTTAGGGAAAAAAAAACTTTATCATTTTAAATAGTGAAAATTTAAAATTAACAAGTGCCTGTAAAGAATGCATTTTTGTTTGGGCAAGAACACAGTGTTCTTGAGCCCAAGACAAATTAGATTTCAAGTATTGTATTCTATGTTCCAAAGAAACAAGTAAAACAGACAGGATTAAGATTCTAAAATGGTACAAGAGACACATTCCTAAAACATCCAAACATTCTAAATTTTTTTAGATTGTGAAAATTCTTTTAGGCTAACAGTGTACCTAGTAATTTAAAGTACCATATCTTGCCGCATATAACGTGCACTTTCCCCCAAATTTTTGAGGGAAAAATAAGGATGTGCATCATACATGGGTAGTACTATTTATTAGCAGTACATAAAATGTCTTGTACCACCATATGTTAAAAAATAAATGCTACAATTCCTTTGTAATACAAAAAGTACATAAATATAGGAGAAAAATTTGAATTATAAAATTAAAACAAAAGATATTTTTACTGAAAATTTGGGTCAAGATGTGGGTGGACATTGAACACGAGAATGTATTATCTCGGCAAAATAATGGGTATTTAACCCTGAAATGAAAACAGCTTCTTCCCCTTCCCCCAGTAAAATCACAACCACAGTCGAGTTTTATCAGACAATCCTTGCTGAAGACCCAAGGACTGCAAAGGAAATAGGGGAAATATGTTGATCAGTGAACAAAATCCATACCGTTGATTAAAGAGAAACAAACAAAAAAAACTGTGGTAAAAGGATTTGCTGGGCAGCTGCGAAATGAGGAAATAAGGGAAGTTAGAGCAGAAAAAGCTACTAAAATCATATTGCAGAAAGGTCAACTCAGGATAAAAATCAAACCTCTTCAATGTATATAGAATATTAAAACATTTTGTTAATGAAGACTCTGTTTCACATACTAGCCAATCACAGCAATACCTTTAGTTGTACTTCATCTTTTCATGAGATGGAAACAAAAACCTTCTTTCAGTTTAATACTAACATTTGTTATCACATACTATATTTACCTATATTTATTTATGTAGGGTTCCTACATACATCATCTTTTCTCATCCTATTCATAGCAGCCCTGTGACGTAGGCAATGATTTTACTTATCATCTTGCTTATTTAATGCATGTACTCTCCAAGGTAAAAAGCTGCATACAAGAGGAAGGAAAGTAAATGTTTAAGATGGAGGCACTAGATAATCAAAGGCACAGAAGTAAGATAAAGAGAAACGGAGGGGATGACTAGCTGTGGAGTGCCTTTGGAGCGATAAGGTAAAGGTGGCCAGGTAGGCAGTTACATTGATATGTCATGTTAGGGAGTTAATTAACTCTAAGAAAATGCCAAAGAATCACTAAAAAAAAAAAAAAAAAAAAATTGAATTGAGATGCTCAGATTTGCATATTCTAAAGATGTTTCTCATGGTGTTGAGAAAGAAGACCTGGAAGTGTTGGGGTAGCAGGGATTAAGTCTATGAAATAAACATGTGGTTCTTGAGGTGATACAGGTTAAGAAAGAATAATGGCCAGGAATGAGATACAGCAGAGGGCATGGCAAGTGGAGACCAGATAGGAGAGACTCACTAGGACTCAGAGATAGACGACATGAGAAAGAAGGCAGGTGGGAGGGAAGCAGCGAGGGCACTAGCACATAGCTCCATTTGCCTTTGCAAATTGGAAAACTATCTCTGACAGGGAACACATCTTGAAAAGCAGAGCTTAGGCTAGATTTCAGGTCTAACCACGTACACATGGTCAAGTCCTAAAGAACCTGGTCCTTCTATCACCTGGATAGGAGTGAGTGGGAATTCCTGTTAAAATGCAATTTCCTGACTCAACCCTAGACCTCTAATGAATTGAAATCTCTGTGAGATGGGGCCTATAGTTCCATGTGAATCAATTATGAAGAAAATATAAAAAGGATGTGTATATGGAAGTAAGGACATATATTTAGTTCAAGAAACTAAGGTCAAGACACCTGCATAATATCTATGTGAGATGTCTAGCAGGCAGGATGGCTACATGAGCCTGAAGGTTAGAAGAAAGATTTCTCTGTGCATTATGTTTGTGGAGTTCCAGCTTACCTTACTAGCTTATACATGTACAACTGAAGCCAGGGCAGTGAAAAAAAAAAAAAAAGTTAAGTGCAGCTAGGAAGAAAAAGACAAAAACAGAATTCAAAGGGGGGCTTATAATTAGCAATGAACTAGGCAAGAAGGTAGAAAAGCAGGCAGCAATAACAGGCCAGAGCTACTTTATCACAGAACCAAGAGAGCTGAGTATTTCAAGAAAGAGGGAGATGTTAAATGTCAGAGTATGAAAGTGCAAGAACATGAAACTATCAGGCTGACAGCTGGACTGTCAGTGGTGAAAGCAAGAGAGGCTTGCAAATTAAAGGAGGCTGCACCATAGTGGCATAGTTCTTTCAAGAACTATGTTTTAAAGGAAAGAGAGAAAAGGTTTTCCTTATTTTTTTTTCCTTTTTAAATGTGGGTGATGTAAACATTTCTGCTACTCTAATCATGCTTTAGGCCAGCGTTCTTAACTTGTGGGTCACAACCCAGAGGAACTGTATTAAAGGGCCATGGCATTAGGAAGGTTGAGAACTAGTGCTTTAGGCCAATGTGCCTGGTTACACAGAAGATAACTGTAGGATGGCAAGCTGTTGAGTCAGTAGAAAGTAAAACAGATGAGGGAGAGTGTAAATAGATGAATTAAGAAGAGTGGGAAGTGGAAAAGACAGAAGCTGCGAGAGGCATCAAATTACACTGTCCTATCTCAACAACTGAAAACTGTGAGATTTGAACTTCTTTCCCAGATACTTGATTGATATTTATTCAACACATCTCTTTAATAAATATTTTAGTAACTTAAAACTGATTTTTCTGGAGAACTTTGATATTTTATGTGGACATTATGTTTTATCTATACTACTTACTCTACTTTGTAGTAGAAATATAGTCAAAATGTTGATCATTCACAATAAACTGAAAAATAATTTGTGCAGTCAAATTAACATGTTCAAAACTATGAAGATTTTCTTTTAATAGTAAATAAAAGAGAAGTTCTTAGGGTAAATGCTACTAACAATGTTAGTGAGGAAGTAGTAAGAATACTAAACTTTCAAAATATTTTCTATTGTCCTAAAGACTGAAAGATACTAAAACTTTTCTTTAGTATTTAAAGAAGATAATATAAAATATGAATAAAAGTATTCATTTTGAACCACTCCCTCCTACACAACCAAATTTCTTCAACATATGGGCTCTATTTTTGAAAAAGACAAACAATTAATCATTTATTAAATTCGCGATAGATGGTATTCTACCAGTCATGTGTTTTAGATATTAAAATGTCATTAATATTTGTATAGCACTTTAGAGACTGAAAGGTACTTTTAGTGTTTATACTTCGTAAAAGCAAATCCTATCTTGCATCCCAATACACTACATATAATCTACTTTCTGTTGTCTCCCCCCCCCCCCTTTCATGGAAGTCTCATGATGGCAGGGATTTATGTTTGTTAACTGCCTTATTTTTAGCTACTAGAACAATTTCTGACACACAGGAGTTGCTCAATTTATTGAACAAATGTGCTTAGAAATTGTTATAAATTCAACCACCTAGCTTTCATTTTGAGATTCAGATTGATGAGTACAGACAAATCATTACCTTGCCTCGCTGTTACACAGCTGAGAAAGTTAACAGCAAAGAGCTACCAGAATAAGATACTGTAGTTTAAAATTATTTGTAACTAACACAGTTTTACTGTTAAAACTACAAATCCAAAGCTCAGCATTTAATAGGTTTATCCTCCTTATCAAGTCCCTATTAAAGGGTATACCCAACTGGATTAGAATTAAACAATTTTTAATGGCTATGCAATAATTGTACATACTTATAAGCTTGTCTGTGATACTTTGATACAAGCATGTCATGATCAAATCAGGGTAATTGGTACATCAATTACTTCAAACATTTATTAGTATTATTATTTTTAAACAATGCCATGGCCTCAGCCTAGTTCACAGCAACCTGCAACTCTTGGGCTCAAGTAATTCTCCTGCATCAGCCTCCTTAGTAGCCAGGACTACAGGCACATGCTACCATGCCTGCACAGACAGGAGGATCCACCGAACTCAGGAGTTCAAGATCAGCCTAAGCAAAAGCAAGATCTTGTCTCTACAAAAAAAAAAAAAAAGAAAAGAAAAAGAAAAGGAAAATCATTCAGGTGGCATGGCATACATTTGTAGTCCCAGCTACTCAGGAGGCTGAGGCAGGAGGACTACTTGAGCCCAGGAATTTGAGGCTGCAGTGAGCTATGATGACACTACTTCACCCTATCCACGGTTACAGAGTGAGACCCTATCTAAGGAAGAATAAAAAAGTTTAATGCTTATATCTCCTAAAACTGAGAAACTAGAAAGCTCAAAATAAACAATTTGTTTTCTATTCTTACTCTCTTAAAAGTTGCCCCAGGCTCAGCCATGGCAGCTGATAAGCAAAAGGAGACAGTGTGTATTCCAGGACTGGTGCTGACATCTTCACTCACTTCTTCTGCCACTTGTACCCACTTATAATCTTGTTTTCTCTCGAAAGAAAGACTAATCAGGATAAATAAGCTAGTCCTACATTACTGAGATGGCTAGAAGGGCAGAGAACAGCGTTGGAACCACTGCTGTACTACCAGCTGACATCTGCATGGTTCTTTAGCAAATGTCAGTCTACAGCTCAACGTTCTTGACTGTCCTGGGCAAGGAGCAGCAAAGCTGCCTTGTGTATGTCCTGTATCTTCTTCGTTACTCCAATCTCTTTGATTATCATGAACCTAAGCCTTCTCAAAACCATATTACTTTGGTAGTTCATTGTTGAGATTATAATTATACAAACATTGCATCATCCCACCCTCTTAAGATGTTAGAAATGAACAGTTTTGGATATGTCACAGAACTTTTTTATCCTGGGTAGAAATTATTTTCCAAAATTAAGTATTTCTTGAGATCTGAAATTTGTTCCTTGCTTCAATAATATATTCACATCTGTGTAATTCACTTTCAATCTTGCCTGAAAGTTACCTTTAACAGCTCCTAAATTCTTAAAAGTCTATGTAATTTCCTTTGGAAGCAGAAATGATTTAGGCACTTGTGCTTTCTGAAATCAGAGACCACCCTGGTTTGAATCTGTAAGCTGTGTGATTCTGGACTAGTTATGCAGACTTGCTGATCATCAAAGTGGGGTACCAAAGCACGTACCTCATACAGTTTTATTAATAATAATAGAAAAATTAACTCTTATTTCTGGGCAGCTGGATTCTCTATCAACTCTCCAGTAACAGTTACTGTGTCTTTTACTGAGAATGATAATTTTGACTTAAGTATTTAAAGAGTTTTAAATCTCTATTTGTTTCCATATATATCTCATAAGATATTTCATCTTTCTCAGAATATTGGGATAAGTGAACTTGATTTAGAACATCATTTTCAAATATCCTAAAAAAATCTTTACTTATAATTATGATATCTGGGTTATATATTGTTTACTTGTTTTCAATTTCAAGTCACTGATTTAAAGAACACATTTTTATCACTTATTTAAAAGGTGTTCGGGA
Source organism: Galagoides demidoff (assembly GCA_963574575.1). Lineage (NCBI taxonomy): Eukaryota > Metazoa > Chordata > Mammalia > Primates > Galagidae > Galagoides > Galagoides demidoff. The sequence continues at coordinate 8,751 of CAUYQV010004124.1, forward strand.
TCATCACATGAACATATACTACCCTGATGCAGTGTGTAGAAACACAATTATGGTGTATCAAATCGATCTAGAAACCCCAGTTCAGAACACAGCCCTGTCACTATTTGTTTTGTGTTTGGTACAAAGTACTATGTTTTTTATTCTCCCTAGTAAGGTAAACAGAAAATACTGTAATAGTAACTGTATTATATTTTTCTTTTGAATATGAGATATATCTCTTCTATTGATAAGAGTCATAAAACTTCTGGTAAACTCCAAAAGGATCTCACGAGATTCTGTGAATAAGCAGAAAAGTGGAAGAGTTTCACTGTAGATGATTTTAAAGGACAGAAACAAAAAATTGGTTCTCTGAAGTCTCCTTTAAATTAATTCATTTATCAATCAAATATTCATTTGTTATGCCTTGCTAGTCCTTCAGCTATTGCTGATTATACACTAGTAAGTACTAATAAAACAGGGGTGTTCCTCACCCTACCAGGGGTGAGGAACCTGTGGCCTCCTGGATTCTTTGAGTGCAGTCTTTTAACTAAATCAAAATCCTTTTAACAAAGGGATTTGTTCTGTGAAGTTTGGATCTGTGTTGAAGGGCCACACATGTGGCCCTGGTGGGAGTTAATCCATGTCTTTATAGGATTACAAATGAGAGGGAAGTCAAACATACAAGCAAGTTACTATAGTAATAAGTTGTAATAAGTACCATGAAGAAAAGAAGTTAAGAATGTTATGGGTGGGTAGTGGTGGTGATGGGGGAAAAGTGGTGAAGAGCAGGAAGGCATGCGGTTTTTTAGCTTGTGTGTGAGACTTTGCCTCTATACTTCACTTTCAACCTCAATATTTTTGGCTGTAAGAGATTTTGAAGGGGGAAAAGATTCATTTATTTTTCTTATTCTGAGATGATATAGGTTGGACAGAATAATAATTTACCTTTACACATGCAGTTTGAGGTGCTCATGGGCTGTATTGGTAAAATCTAAATTTAGTCACATATATAAATAAATGTACAGCTTGAGGTGAGGAAAGGGGAGGAGCAGATATGCGAGATATCAGCATATAAAAAGGTCATGAAAAAACAAGCCAAGTAAGCCTAGGACAGAACAAGCCAACATCATTTTGAAAAACAAACTGAAAGGGAAACTATAAAGGAGACTGGGACCAATCAGAGGCACTGGAAAACCAATGAGTGAGGGGAACCATCATAGAGGGTGTGGTCTATAATGTAAACTTGGGAAATGTCAAAGAAGTGTTCAATTCCCACAGTGGTTACAGGTATCAGAGACTTGGGAGTTAAACCATTCCGTGATTCTTCTGATGCAACTTTTGGGCAACTTCCCTTGGTCTCAGTGCCTTTGTTTCACTACATGCACGTGAATATTAACTTACTTAGTCTTACTGGGAGAGTTCTATAAATGTTACCTATAATAAATGTTCCATTATACTTAATCAGTTCACAAAGTAAGGGTTTCCAATCTTCTTATTCATTTCTAAAGGCATTTTAGCTACAGACTATCACTAAACGCGATGGAGTAAGTATTAATCACTTCCTATTTATAATTTAGTTGGGCATTTACCCCTAGCCAAATCGACAGCATTATATAGCATATAAGTAACTTGTCCAAGTTCACACAGTGTATAGGGATTCAAATTTGGACAGTGTGGTGCTGTAATGTGTGCCCACAACTAGAGCTCCTGGACCTCAATGGCACAGAATTAGGAACCGGTGCTCCTAATAACTATGCTTTAATTATTCTACAGCATTATTCTAAGCATCAAAAGCAAATAAAAACCTAAGCTCCAATAGCTTATACTGCCAAATGGCAACATCTGGAGTTGCGCCTTTTGAATTAGATTCTAGCATAAGGATTTCAAAATTAGTAGGTAACGGATCAGCGCCTGCAGCTCAGTGGTTAGGGCTCTGGCCACATATACCCAGGCTCATGGGTTCCATCCTGGTCCAGGCCTGCTAAACAACGACAACTGCAACAAAAAAAACAGCTGGGTGTTGCAGCAGGCGCTTGTAGTCCCAGCTACTTGGGAGGCTGAAGCAGGTGAATGCTTATACCCAAGAGTTTGAGGTTGCTGTGAGCTATGATGCCATAGCACTCTACTGAGGTTGACATAATGAGACTCTGTCTCAAAAAAACCCCCCAAACAGAAAGACAAAAATAGGAGGTAAAAATACAAAGCTGTTCTTACTGGTAACATTAGGTAATTAGTATGACAATAGAACTTAGGTATCTTGCCAAAGAAACCCAACTAGTAATTCAAGGTCAAAATTCAAGATTGGCCCATGTGTCTAATCACCAGATCAGTGGCAATGTGTTCAGCTATAGAAAAGCAATCTTCCAGGTAAAGGTACTGAAAATAGAATTACCATGTTAGCCTATCATGAATAAAGGTTGGGAGAAGCACAAAGGAGTTTTTCTAAATTTATTAATATACTAATTTGCTTAATTACACAAGAGAATAAAATTTGGGACCTCTTTATGAGCAGTACTATTAATCATTACATTTAATGTACTAAAAACGGGTCAGAAACTTGCTAATTCTTACAGCTTTCTAGCAACAAATCCACATGAGGTCTGGTTATCTGCCCATCCTCAGAACACAATCCCTAATTTTGTTACAATCCTTCCAGTTCAAACACCAGGATTAGAAGATCCACCAGAGCACTCCTTAATGGTCCCTTTTAGTACCTCAAATAGTTTGTCTTCAATGTTGTGTAGCCCTTAATTATCAAAATGGCCTCTGTGTGACCCATTCTGTTAGCTGCCCACTCAATATCCATTGATCCTTTCTGTGTAAAACACTGATTTTATTTGAAACAGCCTCTCTTGAATGTAAGGGCACTGAAATGAACAGCATTAGGTGGGACTTCAAGGAAAAACTCTGGACTAGGTGTAAGAGAGACTGCTGGTACGCACCCCTTCACCCCTTCTGTCAGATGTCCTTTCTTTTCTGTCTGGGAATAACAAAGCAATAGCTAGAGTCCCAGAAGCTACTTTGGCTCATGAGGTGGCTCTGAAGATAGAAACCATGTGCTACGGAAGGTAGAATAGAAAAACAGAAGTACCTTTACTTCACTATATTTTAAATTCCTGTAACATATACACACATGTAATTCTAACAATTATATCTCTGCAACCAAGTCTGTGTATGATTTAAACTTTACACTCACCCTAGACTTTAGAATGAGAAAGTCTAACAATGTTAGAATTTAAAAAAAAAACTAACAAACTTAAGAGGGAAGGCAAGTTGGAAGTAACTAAAAAGAGGTCACCATATTAGGATAGGGATAAAAATCTGGAACCTGCTTCTTTATGTGTATGTTGTTATGTAAATCGCAAGTCTTTACCAGATGTTGTTACCAGATATTGCCTACTTTCAATTATTTTTCTCTTAAAATATCCTATAATTTAAATTTATTAACAATTAAGCACATTTCTCACTCTCACCCATCCCTACTCCTGTCCCAATGAGATTTTATTATAAGAGCCATTTGAAAAAAGTATTCAAATTTATTTAAATGACACTTTTTATTTAAAGTGACATTAAAAGGCAGCTAAGGAAAAAAGAAATTAATGCCCTTAGACCTTGGACTTCCAGCCTGTAAGACTGTAAGAAATAAAGTTCTGTTCTTTATAAATTACCCAATCTCAGGTATTCTGTTACAGCAGCCCCCAAACCAACTAACATACAAGTATGTATGTATATCAAAGATCTCTAAGTTAAAGTACAGAAGTCACGTTAGGCTTTATACTTAGAAGTATAACTTTCAGTTAATACAAATACACATTTGTGGTGTTTGCCATTATGCTATGGGAAACAGGATAAAGAGGTTAATGTCAGATTAAGTCAGCTGCTTACAGCTTCTCCATCACATGTGGTGGGACTCTCCACTTAAGTGGAAAGATGCCTGTATATCAGAAGTAGGACATATAGGAAGACCGACAAACCTAGAGCAGTAAATAACCCCTTCCAACTCCCAAACTAAACCAAGGATTTAATATAGAGATTTAAACTGGTTCCTAACTACTTATAGTGTACCATCAAATACGGAGAATCAAAGAATAATATGATTAAAAGTAGTCACTGGGTTCATCTGTGGCTTAACTAAGAAAAACTGCCTAGACATTTTTCTTGCTGAAGAGATTAGGAAGGAGTTGACTGTGGGTCTGGATCTAGAAAGGTTCCTGAGAAGAACAAAGTAAGGGAGTAAGAAGTCCAAGACGGACTATGGAGAGCAGCAAGATGTATGCTTACTCATCAACTGGGAAGGTCACCTTCAACTGAAAACTTGGTACAGGCTGAGTATCCCATACCTGAAATGACTGGAACGCTTTTTTGAAAAAAGTGTTTCAAATTTCACACTTTGGAATATTTGTATTATACTTACCGGTTGAGCAACACAAATTCAAAAATCCAAAATGTTCCAATGAACATTTCCTTGGAACATCATGCTGGTGCTTTGCATTCTGGAGCACTTTGTATTTTAGATTTAGGATGCTTGATGTGTCTAGGGGACATTGGCTCAGTCTTACAAAAAATGTTTTTCTTTATATAAAAGAAAGCAAGTTGATTATTAGAGGAAGGTAGAAATGCTTTAAGAATTATTTGCACAATATTTTGGCACAGAATGAAAACTGATGGTATGGAGTAACAATATTAAAGTCTTGGATCCCTCCCCCCCTTCAGTTTTACTTCTGATTTTGTAATGTTACAGTTAAGCTTCATTACTCGCTCCTAACCAGCATGGCATGGGCTGCCTTCATCTCCACCTCTACAGCTTAGGAAATGGCAGGGATCTGTCATTAAATAGTTTTAGAGATTTCAGCACAATGAACTATGATGCACATTAGAGTGTTTCATCATCATGTCTGAAAAAGTTTATAGTGGCTTAAGGCTAAGGATAGGCTGTAAGTATTAGTGAAGTTATGCACCTGGCTCCTAACCGAAGAAGTAGACAAGTTATCCTAATGATGAGTTATAGGTACAAAAAAAAAAATCGACCTTGTGAACATTTAGAAATATTTGAACCCTTAAAGTGCATTTCTTAGTCCTTAAAGTATACCACCCATGGTTTAGACTTATATAAAACTTTTGGACCTCTTTTCATTATCGTAGAGTCACAGAAGAAGCCAAGTTAGAGCCATGCCCAGAATACAAAATTTGTCCAAGATTAGACTGTCTTTGTTATCCCTCTTTCTTCCTTTGTCTTCATTTGATAAACATATGCATACACGCAGCTTTTAAACAAGAGGCCAGTTGATTAGGAGAACAGTGTTGACTTGATGAGGGTAATAATCCAAAAAGTAAAAAATATTATTTTTGTTAACTACAAATGTGTGAACTCAGAACTAGCCTAATTCTTGTTGTTCTTCAAAGTAACTTACCTTTATTTTACTAAGCCTCTTCTCAGAGAAAAGAGTGTTTTAGAGCAAATTTAGCAATTAATAAGGTAAGAAACTCGGCAACAGCATTATTACTATACTACTAAAAAGAAAGAAGTGATACCAAATTAGTCAAGTTAAAATGTCATTTTCAAAAAGTTTACCCATATTTTTGTCTATTGACTAGTATTATGCTGGGAACTTGGTAGAGGAAAGAAAATTTCAAAAACACTTTTAAAAGTTTACTTATATAGACAAAGAATATATCTCGTTTTTCTCCACTGATTTTAAAAGATGTATACTGATATAAAAAGTAAAATTCTGTGTAATTCAGGATATTCACTTCCCTCTTCTTTTCTATAACAATTTGATGGTAGTAAAATGGTTAAAGTATACTAGCTTGTCACTGTAGTAAAAGTGAAAACCTATACTCATGAGATCTGAGAGCTGACACTAGATCAACAGAGAAATTATTTAATTGATTTTTCTTACAAATGTTAAACTGACATTTTAATATATAAAAACATGAGTATACACAGAGTATTAAATGAAACTGTTCTAATTCAAAATAGGAATTATCCTTTATATTGAAGACTACTACTACCGCAAAACAATAGGACTTATGTCATGCTTACATATTAAGATATTATCAGTGCTAAATCATGAATAAAGATGGTATCTGAGAAATATTTTATACATTTTGTGTATGATGACTAAGAACCAGTTAAAAGACGTTTTTACAGGCTAGAAAAACACAAAAATTTAAGTTTCTATGGACAAATTCTATCACATGAATTCTACTAATGATGATTTAGAAGGAAGCATTGTTTAGGGAAAACTGGCTGATGGACTAGCAAAAATATCCAATGAGGATTCAGGAGAAAGGTTTTTAACATCAACCCTATAAATTAACTACTGACAATAGATAAATGGAATTAAGATCACACATGATGTATACTAGAACTAGATTCTAGGCTTTAAATTGCAGGACTGTCAATTATTAGCTGTGTGACGTGAATGTGCGTTTCTTAAGTCTCTAAGATTCACTTCCACCACATTTAAAATGGATAATGACAGCAGTCATCCCAGAGCTATTTTGAAATAAATAAGATAATCTACATAAGGTGCTTAGCGCAGCACTTGGCACATAGCAACAGCTTTCCGTCATCACTACAGTAACCTGTTCAGTCCAACTATTTGGAGCATGGTTTCCTTAAGTGTAAAATATAAAATCTGAACTGAATAAATGAAAATTCTACAAAGTATCTGAATATACAGGGTCAATTCTACTATATTTCCAAAGAATGTGAAATTATATTTTTCATTCTTGCCCGATTAAGGGCATGGTAATTTAAATACTACAGAAGAATCATATTTTTAAGTCATCCTTTTTATTTTATTTTCTTAAAGATGAATGTCTATGTTGCTCCTGCTGGACTCAAACTTCTGAGCTGAAGGGATCCTCCCACCTCAGCCTCCTGAGTGGCTGGGACAATACGTGCCAACCACTTTGCCTAGCTAAGTCAACCTTTAGTTATTACTACAAAGTTTACTAAAGACAAAGTCATAGGTTTTCTATATAATCCATACGAAAGCAACGATCTTTTATCACATCTTTCTCGGTGACTACAATACTTAATGAATAACATGTCCTAAGAGTAGTTTCAGTTTCAAGGTATGTAATCCCAATGTATCTTTTAAACTATTAAGAACACTTCATATCCCCTACTTAGCAAACAAAAATAAAGATCATAAAGATTTTCAAATGTATAATCAGGAAAAAGGAAATACTGTTTTGCAACTGTCCAAAATCTAAAGATCTAATTAAGTCTTTCTGAGATTCTGAGCTACAACTTAAAATTCAAATTATAGGCATTTCTTTTACAAGAATATTAAGGGGCTGAGTGTGACTGAAATATCTTTTAAAAAATAGCTTAAAATGACAACATTAATATTTAAAAAATATCCTATGTTCCTTGGAAGTAAACTACTGATATCCATAGATATATTAACCGTACACCATCATCCCAAACAAGTACTTTCAATAACACTAAAAATATATATTTGGGGAAATTTTCTTCATCTTAGAGATACTATTAAGACATTTTAAAAATGTTTTAATGTTTAAAAAATTACTAATGGTGTGTGTTATTACTGAAAGATTATCTAAAAATGTTAAAACATTTTTCTGGATAAGACAGTACCAGTGGGAAAAGAGTTCACGCTCGCCTCATTTAAGAACTTGCATGACAGGCCCAAAGGAAAAAAATTACGTGTGATCACTGATGTTAACTTATGTTACTTCTTAATATAAAAAACATCTATGTCTGTTAAAATCTGACAACCTAATGAACTTTGAAACCAGAAAACATGTCTACTACCCAATACTCACACTTCAACCCATAGCAGCAAAAAATGGGGCTTACTGTGGATGTTTAAAAACAAAAGATTTCTCTTCCATTCCCAACTGTTAACTGCAGCTCTATTTCCAGAAATTGGAGATCTCTACACTTTACACTTAGAATGATTTCCAACCATTCAAGATATTTCAGTGTACTACTTCAACATAAAAGCAGGAAGGCACATGTCACATCATAAATTCAAAACTATTATGGTGTCCTTACCCTCAATATTTAGCTCAAAACAAATGTGGCAGAAGGAGAGTGTTTCTTTGTCTGTTCCCAGTTTACAAACACTGCAAATGTTGTCATCATTCAAATCAATGTTTACAAACTGCTCCTCTTCATTCATAGTGCCCCTATTAAGAAACAGAACAGGAAAGTTACGCAATTTCAAGAATTTGCCTCTAAAGGCAGACAATTTGGGGAACTTCTAGGAAACGACAAGGATGTCGTTCAGTTTCTCTCATCAAACAAGCATCGCCATACTTGCACTTCAATATTACACTTTAATTGTGCTAATAAAACTAACGCGTGGCCATAGGTGACACTGTAAGTGTCTTTTTTGCTCCTTATTTCATTTGGTTAAGGAAATCTGAGAGAAAGAGGTTCGCTGGTACTCTAGTCTTCCTCCTCGGTCTCCCGACCTCGAGAAACCAGGCACGGAGAGCCTGACTTAGCAGCAAGGCCCTTTCAGTTGCCAGGTTCTGCCAACCCATACAATGTTGTTAACAGCAGGAAAGGCGACCTGTACGGGACACTGCTTTGCTAACTTCATCGTGGGAACCTCTGATGCATTTCGCTAACTCGGAGTTGCGAGGCTCCCTATCCGAGGTCCGCGGCAGGAAAATGCACGTGGAACGCGAACACCCGAGGAAAGCGTCCCGGCCGCGTCCGGTGCACCCACGCGGAAGACCGAACGGCTGCTCCACTACCCAGGTCAGGTGCGGCCGAAGGGGCCGAAGCCGGGGCGCGGGGACCCGGGGGTCCCAGAGCGCGGCGGGAGGGAGTGCCGCGACCCTTCGCCCGGGCTTCCTCCCACACAGAGAGAAAGCGTCCAAAGGACCCCGCAGCCAGTCTGCCCAGCCTCAGTGTCCCGGGGAGCAGGTCCCGGCCCAGCCTCCGGGGTTGGGGGCGTGTGCCCGCCCCTCAGGCTGTCGCGGACCCGGGTCCGTCCTTCCGTCGGGGCGCCCGGCGCGCAGTAGCGCGAGGGGCCGTGGGGCTCGGGGCTCGAAGGAGGCGGGACGACAGGGCCAAGGGCTGAGGGCCGGGACGCAGGGAGGGCGGGAGCAGGGGAGCGGGGTCTTTACCTTCCAGCTCCGCTGGCCGCCACCGCCGATCCTCTCGGCTCCGGCTCCTCCACTATTGTTTCCGGCCGCAGCGGAGGCGGCTGCAGCAGAGGCGGCCGCCGCGCGCCCGGCCCCGCCCTCTCCTGCCGGCGCCATCCAGAGAAGCTCGTGGGGACCGTGGCGCGGCCAAGGGCAGAGCTGCGCGCACGTACTGCAGCTGCGTGCCTCACTCCTGCCCTCCTGCAATGGCGGAGTATCCGTAACTTGTTTGCCTGTGCGTTCCTGTCTCTTGGCCGAAGTTTCTTACCATTCCCCGAAATGTGGCTCTTCATGCTCCCCTCCTCGAGGTGCGTAGATAGATGAGTCCATTACCGCCTCCCCCTTCAGCGTAGTGCAAACTACTGCCCCGAGGCGGGGGCTGCAGGGGGGCGGGGGCTGGAAAGTGACGGGTGGATGGGAGAAAGGGACACAGACGCGTGGGGAGGACTCTGAGACCAGGAGACTGAAGCAAAATACTGTCACTGAACTTTTAGTTAGGTTTCTGTTGAGGTATCCGACGAAGAAAAAGTTTATATTTCACGTGTCATGATACAGGCGTAATTTTAAATGCAGAAGCTTTTTTTTTTCCCCACAGATTTTGGTAAAATAGGGCGCCCCTCCCCCACAATATGGTACATTCCTTGCACGCCCACGGGGATAATCTCCCCTCCTTACCTGGTATTTTTAGGTTCCGCCCCTTTCTCAAAGTCTACCCTTGAGTTTTTTTTTTTTTTTTTTTAAGGTTAAACTCGTGCACTTACATTTTCTGTCTTCACAATAGAGAAGAGGGAGTGAAACTGTTCTTTCACTTTGCAGCCTCCAAGTTACTCGGGTTATCACAGTTGGTTAGAGAGGCTGGGACTCGAACCCCGGGCTACTGACAGAACATCACTGTTACTTTCCACAGCATCAATAAGCACCTGTTCAGGTTACATTCACAAATAGAAAAGGGGGTGGGTTGTCAATCGAAGTGCGAATATTCTTGAAACGATGATAGGAATGTATTTCATAGATCTTAAGAACTTATGGACCAAATTGGCACTTACTATAAGCCATCAATGCCTCAAAAATGATCTGTACAGAAGATGAGGTTCGGCGCCTGTGGCTCAAGCAACTGAGGCACCAGCCACATACACCTGCGCTGGCTGGTTCGAATCCAGCCTGGGCCACCAAACAACAATGACAGCTGCAACCAAAAAGTGGGTGTTGTGGCAGGCGCCTGTAGTTCCAGCTACTTGGAAGGCTGAAGCAGGAGAATCGCTTGAGTCCGGGAGTTGGAGGTTGCTGTGAGCTGTGATGCTACAGTTCTCTACCCAGGGCGACAGCTTGAGGCTCTGTCTCAAAAAAAAAAAAGTATAGAAGATGAACCAGCAACCCTGATACAACCTGGTGTCTTGTTAGAAATACGGGTTCTCTGATCCCACACAAGATTTTCTAAATCAATAGCTGCAGTTTAATAATCCGCCGACCCCCCCCCCCGCCGTGATTCCTATGCACATTAAAGTTTGAGATGCATTAATTGAAATAGAAAAGTCTTTGCTTTTTTTATTTGAATTTCTCCTGGGTGAATATAACTAAAAAGATGGAATCTAACCAACTTTTAAAAAGTGATTCTTTTAATGTGATTCCGTAGCAGCTTTCTAAAATCACTAACAACTTTTTTTGGGTATTGAAATAAATTCTTTTCAATTATCAATGATCTGCCTTTCTGAGGCATGTAACACTGTTTACCTTGCTCTCTTTAAAATTCTCCTCCTCTTTTTTTTTTAATCAAGGCATAATTTACAGAAATAAATATTCCCACTGTAAAAGCATAGTTCAATGAGTTTTGGCAAATGTATTCACATGTGTAGCCAACACCCCAGTGGGTGATGTAGAATCCATTTATATTTAGTGTTCTTACTGATGTGGTCGGATTTATGTCTACCTTCTTGTTTTTTATTAATCTTATATGTTCTTATTCTTTTCACCTCTTTTCATGCCTCCTTTAGGTTAGTTGTTTTTTTTTTCACTTTTTTTTTTTTTAGTATTTTGTCTCCTCATTTTTCTCCTCTATTAGCTATATTTTACATATTCCAAATAGCAGTATTGTACATATTTATTCATTTATTTTTGGATTGTTCTGAGGATTAGTGGATCTGTTTTTAACTTACCACAGTCTATTTTGGTATTCCTCACTCCGATCCTTGCTGGGATCCTTTATTATTACTTTGGTGGGCTTTTTATCTGCTTTTTTCAGTTTATTTTTCACAGTCCATTTTAAAACAAATGCAGATGATATCCCTTTGCTTTGTGCCTTGTTTACATTGACTAAAAAGATAGGAGTTAATTTGGAGGGGAAAACTTTATTTCTCATAGAGGGTTGCAACTTGTGGGCTGAACATCATGACAGGCTAGAAACTGTATCCTTCAGCAGACAACAAAAGCAGCCTGGTTCCAAGGAGGGAAGAGTGAGGCAGGAATTTATGCTGAATGGTTGGTTAGGTATACATATTCAACAGGTTATAAAAGGAGCTATGAATATTCATGAAGGAGCATATGTTCTCATGTGCAGTCAGTCAACATGCATGTTACACATATCCCGTGTTTACTTTGAGGTGGAGACCTAACATTTATTTATTTATTTTTGAGACAGACTATCACTCTCTTGCCCTGGGTAGCGTACCATGGTATCCTCATAGCTCACAGCAACTTTAAACTCTTGGCTCAAGTGACTCTCTTGCCTTAGCCTCCTGCGTAGCTGGGGCTACACGTGTCTACCACATTACCCTGGCTAGTTATTCTATTTTTGGTAGTTACTGAGTCTCGCTCTTGCTCAGGCTGGTCAGCTCCTGAACTCAAGCAGTCTACTTGCCTCAGCCTCTCAGAGTGCTACGATTACAGGTGCCAGCTACCATGTACTATGAGACTTAACATTTAAATGTATTACTATTAGGCCCTATGTATCAAAAAGGTAAAGCAGAGACACAGACACACTTAGTGCACATCCTCTGTAAACTGGCCACAACCAGTCCTTGCCTGGTGGTCTCTTATCGGGATCGGGAAAAAGTTACAGAAATCAGTCTTTTGTCTGATCAAAGATAACTATGGCTTGTAGAACTTAGAGGTGGGTCAGTTAATGTCTGGTGGTTGGTGAAGTGTAATTATTTCAATATTGCTTATTTTAAGACCAGTGATATTTAGCTGGTCTTAGTCCTTGCCTGGCATGACCTTATTTAGGTCCTGCATTGTACTTAGTATTCATTCTACGAAGAGCCCATTTTGTCAGTTTTATGATCTATTTTAACACCTATGACAGTGGTACATAAATCCACAGTCATGTGTTGCATAACAGTGGTTTGATTAATGACGCACTGCATATATAACAGAGGTCACTTAAGTTTATGAAGAAACTGAAAAAATTCCTATTGCTTGGTGACGATGTAGTGGTGTCATGCATTACTCATGTGTCTGTACTGATGCTGATATAAACAAACCTACCCTGTTACCTATCCTATAAAAGTACAGTATATACAATCATGGACAATTTATAGTACTTGATAATAATAATAAATGACTATGTTATTGGTTTATGTACTGACTCTACTGTAGTTTTTATTGTTATTTTACAATGTACTTTTTTTACTCATAAAAAGAAAAAGGTAACTATAAAACAGCCTCAGGCAGGTCCTTCAGGAAGTATTCCAGAAGAAGGTATTGTTATCACAGAAGATGACAACTCCGTGTGTCTTATTGCCCCGGAGGACCTTCCCGTGGGACAGGATGTGGAGGTGGAAGATAGCAGTGTTGATGACCTTGACCCTGAGTATGCCCAGGTCAAAGTGGGTCCTAGTGTCTCAGTTTAAAAAAAAATTTAAAAAGTTGAAAAGAATAATTTTTAAAAATAGCAAAAAGCTTGTTGCATAAAGATATACAAAGGGAAAATATTTTTGTACGTGTGTACAATGTGTTTGTATTTTAAGCTAAGTGCTACTATAACAGTCAAAAAGTTAAAAACTTTACAGAAGTTTATAAATTAAAAAACTATGTTAAGCTAAGTTTAATTTAATTAAAAATGTATAAATTTAGTGTATAGTGTTGAAGTGTACAGTAGCATATAGTATGTTCTAGGCCTTCAGATTGGTTTACCACTCACTGAATCACTTAGAGCAGCTTCCAGTCCTGCAAGCTTTGTTCATGGTAAGTGCCCTAGAAAGCTGTACTACTAAAAAAAAAAAAATCTTTTCTATCATATTTTTTACTGTACCTTTTCTATGCTTAGATATGTTTAAGAATCACATATATTTTACCACTGTGTTACAGTTGCCAACAGTATGGTAACATGCTGTATAGGTTTGTAGCCTATGAGCAATAGGTTATACCATATAACCAAGGTTTACTGTAGTCTACACTGTTTAAGTTTATGTAGGTACATTCTATGATGTTCACACAGTGACAAAATCTAATGACCCATTTATCAGAACTATGCCTATTGTTAGTGACACATGACTGTATTCAGAATTTAGACAGTTAAGTGGAGGGTCCAGTTTCCTTAGTGAAGTATGGAGGCCAACATCAGCCCCTGAGGACCATTGTCAGGACAGCCATGAGCAGGCAGCCTTGTTTTCCTGCCTCAGACATTTGGAGTTAAAAAAAAAAAATAAAGAAAAGAATTTAGACAGTTAGAATGGGCTTTCTAATTTAGTATCTTACTTGGCAAAACCTCATTTATGTACTTGAATAGTCAAGGATTTTATCTTTACAATTCTTCCTAGTCTAGTAACTTAGTGAAAGGTGTAAAAATGTGTTACAAACTGTAAGGTGATATACAAAGACTAGTTGTATAATTAGTTCTTGATCTGAAATAGGTATTACTTTGACTTTAGGCTTACGTCAGTTAAAAACACTTTCAGATTCAAGTAAAAGAAACCTGATCAACAGTGTATGCATCAGAAGTAGGTTTATTGGTTTCACAGAACAAAATCAGTGGAACCAATTGCTAGTAGTTGTCTTTGTTGTCAAGACTAGTCCCTCTGCAACTCACCTGGATTTCCTCTCAAGAGTACATCTCCTGAGAGACAGCATATTTGCTTCCAGAGTGGAAGATAGGGATGGAACACATGGGGAGAAGGGGTAGGAGGAGTTACGTCTTTCATTTTTACCAGGAAATAAAAGCTTTTCTGAGAAAACCTGGCAGATTTCTGCTTCTATATAGTATGTGATCACCAGAACTATTATCCATCCCTTAATGTAATGGTTTGGGGAAAGTGAGTATTTACTGTTTTCAGCCTTTATGATAGCAAGGAAAAGAGACTAGGTAAATACACCCATAATGCCTACTAGAGAGATCACATAATTTTATTTTCTGAAAGTCACTTTTACATCAGTGATGGTAAAAATCATTCTCAGTCATCATTTAAAATCCAATTCAAATGAATATCTACTACAAAAGTTTCTCTATTCTTTCCACTTTCCTAAATTCCCACACCTTTTGCTCATGCCACTACTACTTGTGGTATTTTTTTTCTAACATGACCACATTTTTAAAGTACAGGATTTAATGTATCAGTATATCCATCCATGTATCTCTCACCTCTTTGTTTCTCTTTATGTGTGAAGCTATTCTCTCCTATTGGGGATGAGCTTTTTCCATTTAGCCAGGAAGATTGACACATATAGCCCTAAGCTCAAAGCCTTCTGGTGCCATGACCCGCATGTTACTGGAGACTGAAGATGTGTGCGTAATTGATGGGACATTATTATTCCCACTTCTTCATCTCCTGTGTCTGTCATATGACCTTACAGTTCACTATAATGGGCAAAATCTATTTCCCCATCCCAATAAGACATTAGTGAACATGGCAATGAGCAGAGCCCTTAACTGTGCTCGTGTGACTTGGTTTGGCTTCTTTGCCCCTGTCACATATCACAAGAAGTTCACCCAGGTATTTCCTGGTCCAAGAAGGATGAGAGACATGAAGCGGACCAGGGCCCAACTTGCAGCCTAAAGCTCCGTAGACCCAGCTGACCTACAGCCCCATGAAAGATGTTTACTGGTAAAGCACTGGGTTGTGGGTTGCTTTGTTATGCAACATAGTGCAGTGATAGCGGATTAACACACTGGTATTATGAATGATCAACTTTAATTCCTATGCTTATATGTGAATCAGTTACAATGGCTGGTAAATTGAGCAGGCTGTGTCACATTTCCACCTCTCCCCCATCCCCAAATAACTGAAGTTGGCTTGGGAATGGAGGTGTGGGGATTAAGATTTGGTATTATCATATGGAAGAATCCCCAAAGGAAAATAGTTGTTGTTACCACAGGAAAGGAGTTGGTCCGAAATACAACAGAACCTCCTTAGTTGCCCACCTCTCTCTAGTAACCACCTCCTTAGACCTGACAGGCACCACCTGTATAGTAGGCCTCCTTCCTTATGTTGATCACCTCTGTATTTGGACCAGTTAAAGTCTCTTGGGGTTCAACCTAACAGAGGATTTACTTTATAGTAAACATTAAAAAACCACCATTGAGGTACTAAGGGCCTAGCTCAAAGGGAAACTCAAGGATCACATCTTTATTGTAGGTGTCTGCGTGGCCAGCTAAAAATGAGGGCTTCTAAAAAGAGGGAGTGTGGATATTGGAATGCACACTGAACAATCTCCACTGTAATGTTCAAAGAATATTTCTTGAATGAATGTAGGAGTGAATGAATCACATTAAAATTAAAAGTGGTTAATAAACACTGAAGATCAAATTTTCAATCTTAGATTCAATGCTGACTTAAAGAATTTGAGGTTAAAGTACAAATTTAAACCATTTCTCTCTCTCTCTTTTTTTTTTTTGAGAATTATGTTGCCCTCAGTAGAGTGCTGTAGTGTCACAACTTGCAGCAACCTCAAACTCTTGGGCTTAAGCAATTCTCTTGTCTCAGTCTCCCAAGTAGCTGGGACTACAGGTGCCCACCACAATACCTGGCTATTTTAATGTCATAGTTGTCCTATCCCAAGGCTGGTTATCACATACCTGCCAGTCTCAGTGTATGTGGCCAGCACCCTAACCACTGAGCTATGGGTGCCGAGTCTATTTCTCATTTTTAGTAAGGAAGAAAGCAATGTCTCTGTTACCAAATTGAAAAATTTATTATAAGATACTTTAAAAATTTGTCTTAATTTTTTTTTTAATTTCCACTGAAATTGAACAGTGTGGCAGGCTTGTTTCAGTTTTCCAAAAGTTTCATCCTTGCAAGATTCTACACAAGGAGTCTAGTGTTTCTCTGTTGGCATCTTTAACACTAAAGAAAACATTGCTCTTAAAATTGCAGCTCCTCTTAAGCTTAGACAAGCATACCTTCGAAAGTTTGGGATACAGATATTTGCATTAAAGAGATTTATATCCTATAGTTGTGGTAATGCTGACATTACGGGTAAGCTGTCTGCTGATCCATTGTCTTGTTCTGCAAGCAGAACAAACCAAACCTATTTCCAGTGCGTGGATAAATTCTGTGTTGGCATTTCTGGGAGAAGATTGGTAGTTAACTATCAAGCTATTGATTTTTTTTTCCACTGTGAGCCAAATCCCACTGTTAAAATCCTGCTGTTAAAATCAAGGTGATAAAAGGAAAGTTTAGAATTGATGTCTGAAGTTTGAAAAATCTGTTTCATAATATTTTACAGGAAGTTTATTTTTATATTTCAGTGTATAAATATCAGATGTCTGGGTGTGGAATACTCCAGCTTAAAATTAAAATCTGGACATATTTCTGAGTTAACTACATGCTCATTGTGTTAGATCTAAAATTTAAAATTTTGTCGTAATTCAGGAAGGTTTCTTGATGGGAGATGATATAGCATTAAAGATACATGAGAAATGGCTCTGCACTCGTAGCACAGTGGTTATGACGCCAGCCACATACACCAAGGCTGATGGTTCCGAATCTGGCCCAGACCAGCTAAATAACAATGACAACTGCAACCAAAAAAAAAAAAAAATAGCTGAGCATTGTGGTGGGCACTTGTAGTCCCAGCTACTTGGGAAGCTGAGGCAAGAGAATCACTTGAACCCAAGAATCTGAGGTTGCTATGAGCTGTGATGCGACGACACTCTACTGAGGGTGACATAGTGAGACTGTTTCCCCCAAAAGAAAAAAAAGATATGAGAAAGAATACAACCATTTCCGGGTTTTTTTGCATATGAATTTCTATTAAATATATTACTTTTCTTCAAAAATTAAAAGTAATTAAAATTTACATACTTTTATTCAACCATTTAGTCATCCAACAAATATTTATTACATGCATATTATATATGAGCTACTGTGCCAGATATTATCTTAAAAGTTGAGAACTTAATAGAGCCTCTCCTCTTAAAAAATTTACCACCTAGTATAAGAAAAAAGCATTAAGCAGTTGCATTTGGAATGGAGTTTTTAATAGACAGTGAAATATTTTGCATTTCAATTGCTATAGCACTGTGAAGATGTCTTAATTGTCTTAGCTATGACATCAGCAAATAACAGTTCTTTCTACTTTTTTTCCATTATTCTGCTGAATCTTACATGTTAAGTATATTAATAATCCATTATTTATAGTCCATAGAAAATGAGAGGTTCCACCGTGTTTTTTTTCTTTTCAAAATTACTGGAAAATGCTGATTCAAAACCGGAAACATTTTAGCTATTTTGAAAGAAGGGAATTTCTTTATAGAAGGTAATTTCTGCAGTAGCTAACTTTCTGTGTTAGGAGTTGTTATAAACACTGTCTTAGAAAATCAGTGACTTGGGTGGTGCCTGTGGCTCAAAGGAGTAGGGCGCCAGCCCCATATACCGGAGGTGGTGGGTTGAAACCCAGCCCCAGCCAAAAAAAAAAAAAAATCAGTGACTTAGTGAACAAGAAGATTATTTCTCCCTCATGTAATAATTGAGGGCAGGTACTCCAGATTGGTAGTAATCCTCCTCCACATGGTGATTCAAGGACCCTGGTTTCTTTCATTTGGTTTCTTCAATTCCTAGGGCCATGTCGTCAGGGGTGAGCTCAAGATTGTATTCAGATTTCAGACAATGGAAAGAGGGATAATATGGAGGAGGCATCCCTCTCTTAAAGTCCCCAGTTCTGAAAAGGTAAGACCTACTGTCATTTCATTGCTGAGAATTTAGTCATGTGTTTACATCAGTCTGTGAGACATAGAGGGAAATGTAGCCTACTTATGTGCCTAGAGGATGATTTTTGATAGATGGCTGGCTATCACTCCCACAACCTGCACTTCTGGCTGCCAGGTTTTTGTGTGTGCCCTTCTCACACTGATCCTCTCTCCATCAGTTTCTTTCCCAAGTGAGACAACTCAAAGTTCCATTCAGTTGCTGTGTCCCGCTCATCCCTGGGTGCTGGTCAGTCTTCTCACTCACACCCAGGTGTAGCTCTTAGTTGGCCTGTCACCTATAAACTAAAGCTAAGATACTTTCCTCTATTTGTCACCCCTTCCTATCACCAGAATAAATGGTGGGAACAGAAACAGGATAAGTGTAATTAAAACTTTTATTCAGAAAAGGGAAGCAGAAGAAATATGGCAGTCAATGGTCCAAACCACTGATGAAATTTCAAAGACCTGTGTCCCAGCAGAGGAGGAACTTCCTGATTGGATCCTGTTTCTCCTTCTGGAAGGAACTTCCTTGTTTACCATGTTTCCCTGAAAATAAGACACCATCTTATATTTATTTTTTCTCAAGAAGATACACTAGGGCTTATTTTCAGGGGATGTCTTCCTCTCTGCACCGAAATGCTTGGCATGGCTATGCAGATATGCTGCATAGCTGTGCCCATCACTAGGTCTTATTATCGGGGTAGGGCTTATATTTAACAAATGCATAGAAATCCTGCTAGGGCTTATTTTGCGGGTAGGTCTTATTTTTGGGGGAAAAACAGTATTATTCTTCTTGATCTCATCTGAAAAGGATTTTAGAAATTTGTCCCCTTTGGAGGGCTACATATACATATTTTGTAGTTAAGTTTCAGGCCAATAGGGTCACTTGGTTGGATTCTTAGGTTGATATATTCTTTAGGAATGTGATTTCTTCAATGTTAGTGAGCTTCTTCTATCTTATGTACCTGGAAATGCAACCAGAAAATTTTCTGGATATACGATACACCTGTGGTCCCCAACCCTTGGGCAGCAGATCACTATTGGTCTGTGTCCTGTTAGGAACTGTCTGCACGGCACCATCACCTGAGACTGCCTCCTGTCCCATCCTTCCCACCCTTGGTCTGTGTAAAAATTGTCTTCCATGAAGACTGTACCCCAGGCCCTCCTTCACGGAGCAGCCAGACCTGAGTATGTGCAAGGAGGCGGAGGCTGCTGCCTCACAGTGGTGGAAGACCCCCGTTTACTTCATATCTCTGGGTATGTAGTCAGCTACCACCCCACAGTGTGAAATAGACACCTTTTCTATGCAGCTAGGGCCCAGTATCTGAATCTCAGGCATCTCAGGTGGAGGGTAGATCTGGGGTATAAGGCAGGCCCCAAGTCCCCTCCCAGTGGTACCCACACTGCCTGTTTCCAGGGGCAGGACATTCCTCCTACCCTCTTGGGTTCCAAGGGGTTCCAAACTTAACACAAGACTCTGCCTTCAATTCTAAAAGTAGTGAAAAGTCACTTAAAAAGTTCATCTATTTAAGTAGGTTTTCATAATAAAGATTGCATAAAATGGTAAAAAAAAAAAATTATCTTCCATGAAACCAGTTCTTGGTGCTTGTTAGGAACTGGACCACCTAGCAGGAGGTGAGCTGCAGGCAAGGGAGCAGAGTTTCATCTGTATTTACAGCAGCTTCCCATCCCTAGCATCACCACTTGTGCTCCTGTTGTCCCCCTTGACCCTTCCCCACCCTGCTGTCAAAAAATTGTCTTCCATGAAACCAGTTCCTGGTGCCCAGAAGGGTAGGGATTGCTACTTGACACAGTAATTTACACACAGTTTTTACTTTCTTGCTCTTCCAATGACATATTCTTTCACTTTAACATTGGATATCTTGAGGCCATCTAACTAATTAGACTTTCCTAGAAAGACAATAATCTGACCTTTTTTCATCTAGAATCAGTCAAATCAGTCATTTGTCTTTTAGGCAAGGGGGGAGGGTTAATCTTTGGTCTTTTCTACTTTAAGTTGTTGTCACTTTTTTTAGGAGGTCTTTTCTGATCACCTTATTTAAAACTTCCATCTGCTCCCACCTTACCCTGATCTTCCTTTTTTAAATATCTCTTTTCACTTTCATATACATATTATACATACATTTTATCATCTGTTATACGAATATTTACTGTCTTCTCTCCTTGTAATGTAAATTCCATGAAGTTTGGAAGAGACCAGTGTCTGTTGAAAGGTAGGTGCTCAACAAATACATGTTGAATGAATGAAAGATTTGAGAGTGTGCTGACTTTTCAGGATCTTCTATATATCATGCCGTAAGTTAGACATGCAAATATTGTGGGTTACAGCCATTCCTTCCTCCTCCACATAAATATGATTCCTACTTTGTTCGCTGGGTGGAGTAAAGGAAGGATGCATCTCTGTTCTCTAGCCATGGAGAGCGATTCTGTACCTATTATGGAAATTCTAGTCGTCTTTGTTGGTGACCAGTCTAAAAGGGAAAAGTGAAGCAAATTTGACCTGTGTTAGGTAAGCAAAAGTATAGTAGCATGAAGGACTTCTAGAAAGAGAAAAATAATTTTTTTTTTTTTTTGCTCACTTTCTGCTTTGGGCAATTTTTATTTTTGTGCTGATATGATGTTGGAGTGTCAGCAGCCATCTTGTGATCATGAAGACAGACATGGGTAGCAAACTGAGATTAGAAGAAGAGAAAGATACATGTAGACTCTTGAGTCATATGATGGAATTGAAGCACTGAACCAACCTTGGAATCACTTTTTAAATGAGGTAATTTACTTAATACATTTTTGATCTACTCATCTGTTATTTGTTGACTGCAGTTAGAAGCATCTTAACTGATAGGGTAGCAGTATATTCTGTAGCTGTTGCAACTAATTTGCTCTCATATTGGTATATACTTAGCCATTTTTCCATTCATTTATTTATTGAATAAATTTACTACATACCAAGCCGTATGTAAGACCTATAGGTGAAAAGAATAATAAGATACAGTTTGTGCATGTCATCAAGAAATTGATAGTAGGGGAACCAACAAATCATTATACAAGTAGCTCACTGTTATCACAGAACAAGTGCTTACTAGCATTGAAATTTAGTATAATTAGTAGAACTAGCATAACAGGTCTTTTAGGTGTGCCAAGATGGACAGAGGTAGTCTATCCTATCATCTCTGCAGTGGGCTACATGGATTTGATTTTCAGAGAGGCTCTGGCCTGGTACCACAGAAGAAATGGCACTGATACAGGCAATTGTATAACCATATTATTTAGTTTGTATTGATTCAGAGGTACACTCATAGGTGTAGAAGATTGTAGAGTTATGGAAACAGGATGGCTAGTTTGCCTCTTTCTTCTCCAAATCTGCTCATAGGTTTTTCTTAAATACCTAGAAGATAGAACTGACTGTGTTGAGAATACCCGAATCGGATTGTGACTGCTTAATTAAGTATGCTGCTGCAGGCTCCTGGTGAATTTTGCATATATGCTGAAAAATCAATTAAATAGCATATTGTTAAATATTCCAGTGTCATCATCTGGAAAGCTATAAAGTTTTTTTTTTTTTTGTCTTAAAAAAAAAAAGCCCTACAGCTTTATTACCCCAGGTAAGTATCAAATCCTTGATACATTGAGCATTTTCTTTGCAAAGCTGCTCAGTATCTGCAAATGGCAATGGCAACTTCCAAAGGAGCATGCAGGGCTTATATCTAAACTTGGGCAAGTCGCAGATTCTCAGCTCTTTTTTGGATAATTCAAGTTCACATGGCAAACATGTGCTCTGGATGAGTCTTATTTCTTTAAAAGTGTGTCATATAATATCAGGTTCACAAACTACTTTTTATATTAGGCTCATGAAAAGTGTATCTAGAGAGAACATTTATCTACCAAGAAAAGGTGGTGACTCAGGGTAGTGCACTCATTTCTGGCAGATGTAGCAAGTAAATTACATACCCACGAAAACTGTTCAGAAACTACTCTGTATGTATTTAAAGTTTGTGCAGGTATCTTTAAGTCTAAGTATCCCTATTTTTTTCCTCTGTGTTCTAGAATAATTTTGGGATTTCTATTTTTGTTCCCATCTACTCTATGGCTACCAAGTTCTCTAATGGTGTTTGACAGTTCCCTTTCTTGGTTTTTGATTTGTGATAGATGATGGCTAGGTGCAGTTAACCAGATGTAGAGGAGAAAGAATAATTGTCACTTTATGTAAATCTTTTTTTTTTTAAACTCACTGGCACAATTTTATATCTATAAGCAAAACAAAGAAAGATTATCGAAATGTCAGAGGAAATACACATAACCTGCCTGTACCAAAATGTATTTTTGATATTTATAGTGTCTCGTTTACCTAAAGAAAGAGGCAAAATTAATATAAGTGGAGGGTTTATTTGAGCCAAATTTGAGGAGTGCATTTTCAGAGACACAGATTCAGATTGCCTTTATTACATTCTCTGATTAGCAGAAGTTCTAAGTGGGTTTTTAAAGGGAAAAAGAAGGGTCAGTTCTTATACTGGTTTATTATTATATGTTTTTTTTTTTTCTTTGACACAGAGGCTCACTCTGTTGCCCCAGGCTAGGATACTATGGTATCAGCCTAGCTCACATTAACCTCAAACTTTGGGTTCAAGCTATCCTTCTGCCTTAGCTTTCCGGGTAGTTAGGACTATAGGTGCCCACTATAAAGCCCAGCTAATTTTTCTATTTTTAGTAGGGGCAGGGTCTTAATATTGCTCAGGCTGGCCTTGAACTTCTGAGCTCAAGCAATCTCAAGCTCTGTCTCTGCCTCCCAGGGTGCTAGGATTACAGGCATGAGCCATTGTGCCAGAATCCAATTTTAATTCTTATTACCTATAATTGTCAGTGAAGAACCTACCATTATGCAGAGCCCAGGACAAAGGATAGAACTGTGAAGACAATGTCCGGTGAACGCAGCCTTTCCCAGCATGGCCAGGAGAGACAGAGGGGCAGGGAGGACACATTGGGATTGGCCCTGACCTCTAACTGCTGGCTTAGGTGCTGTGGACAAACATGCATCTCTAGCCCTCCGTGTGGCCGCCTATTTGGACCCCAGAATCTAAAGGTTCAAAACCTAAGACTTTATTATCAGCTCATAGACAATTAACCATCTATCAAAAATAGAACAGAAGCAACAGTTTAGTGCCCTCAAAACAGTAGCCAAGACAGGATGAATTTGACTGACCAGTAGACTCAGTAGGTAAAAATATCTAAACTTAAAATTAATATGGACAATTTTGAAGACATTTTCATTTTATTTTTCCAGCAATTTTAAAACTACTTTTATTTACCAGAGATTACTAAAGTCACAGGAATTGAAACACATTTGATCTTATTTACTTTACGAGAGCCCATTTCTTTATAAGTCAGTTAGGTGCCAGGTAGACGATATGCTAACAGATTGAACATGTCAAAACACAGAAAGACACAAGTAAAGATCCGATAGCTTTGACTTTTACATTTTAGCTATGACTGGTAAAACTGAACTAGTTTAAAAGGACTGTTGGATTAAACTGTGCCTCAGTAAATGGAACAAGTTGAAGTTTATTTGTCCCACATAGCCAGAGCCTTTAGTGAGTTTTAGAACAGGGTAGCAAGTTTACATCTTAAAGCAGAGGGAAAGAGTTTAAGGTTTTTCATTTTTTATTTTTTCGGAAGGAGTTGGGTGTGTTAGAGCAAGATTAAAAATGGATACCCAGGTACCACAAAATCACAGGAATTCGCCACAGAGTTTTATAAGAGGGACAATTCCATTTAGATAGGCAGCTTTCTAATTTGGTCTCGGTTTTCTAACTGGACTATCGTGATCAGAATGGAGCCCCTTAACAGGCAGGAATGGCAGAGCATTTGCAGTGTTCAGGAACTAATGTTGAAATAGATTTGTGAGAAGCAGGCAGAGCTGGAAGGCAGAGCAGCTAGATCTCTAAAAATCAAAGACCCCGACTTTATACCAAACCCCAGTTTTCCCCAAACAGGGAAATACCATGGGACCGAACCGTGCAATCTTTCCTCAGTCATTCTCACTAGAAAGACATTTCCCAAGACTGGTGGGCAACCCAGTGCCCATCAGCCCACTCTGTGCTTTGCCCATTCCCTTCCTTGCTGGCAAGTGTTTCTGTAACTTCCACATGTTCAAACTGTACCGTCCTTATCTAACCACACAAAGAAATGAGTAGACCTCTGTAGTAGTAAGTACTGTCAGCCACCTCCAAAACCATGGCGCTTGCCAGTGACTTGCTAACTGTTGAACTCACAAAGGTCATTTTCTTTCTCATAATATAAAGTAATCTTTGGTACTACAAATGCCAAAGATACTCATTAACTCAGTGCAAAAGAAAATAGAGTTTTAGGCATGGTGGCTCATGCCTATAATCCTAGCATTTGGGGAGGCAGAGGTGGGAGGATCGCTTGAGGTCAGGAGTTCAAGAACAGAGCTTTAGACCTGAGAGTCACCTGCCAGTGACTCTTACAACTCCATGAGGAGGACAGAAGCCTCCCCGCTCCCCTGCAGCAAAAGGGGGTGTTCATGGAACCTTTTCCTATTTCTTAAGGGGTCTCAGGGCTACTAGAAGCTTCCTTTGAATTTCTATATGTAGTAAAAAGGAAGGAGAAGCAGAAGTGGAAGAAAATGGAAGAACAAATCTTGAAAGAACCAGTTTGGGGGAGATTTTAAGATATATGAAATGGCAATAGAGTTTTACATTTTTCTCAGCAAAAATCATGAAAATAAGAAAGGAAATGAAAAGAAGAACCAAGTATATATAATTTAAAAAGGGTTTCAATTGACTGATAAACTTACCCAGAAACAGGATCCAAAAAGCAAAAAGGCCTTAAAATAAGTAAGTAAATATATATGTTGTGAATATCACCTTATAATTAAGCTGACTTCTGACCATAGAGGTCTTTGTTTTTTTAACCTTTAAGATTTCTTATCAGATTTTAGCCAGACATACATAAACTAGACATGCAATTTGTTTGGCAATTTCAAAAGACCCCCCCATTGGGGTCATTGTGATTTGGGGTCATCTCAAATCACGTGAGCACATTTTCCCAGGTATTTGGAAGATGGAGTTCCATAGGTATTATACAGAAACCCAGATGGTGCTTCTAAAGAGGGTTGCCCTTAAGGGAAACCTCAGTTTTGATGAGTATGTTCCTGTAATTTTAGAAATTCCTTCCCCCAAATGAGCAAGGCAGAGACAGTGCATTGAGTTGGAATGTGCTGCTTTGTGAGCATCACTCTTCAAAAAGTCCCCAGTGAGTCATGATGTGCTCTTTTATGTCTCTTCAAATCTCTGATCACCCTTAGGTGGCAAAGTGCTCTGAGTACCAGGTCACTAACCCTCATGGGTGTCTTTGGCTGAGTTGAAAGTCCCTACAAGAAGAAGGACCCATGATACTGCTGAGATTATGAACAAGTGTCTCAAACTTCTGTCAAATCTAGTTACCTTGAGGCCCTGATCAACTCTGGAGATAGCAAGGGTCTCCTAACTTCAGGGCCTGAGAGCATGCCCTCATGCTCCTTTCAGTTTGAAACTGGCAGAAATTGTTCACAAAAGAAAAGTTTGAATTGCAAGCAGTGGGAAGCAGCTGCAGTTTTAAACATATGTTATTTTATATCAAAAAAGGTAAAACCACTGGTGCTAGACTGCCAATACCATAACCCAAACCTGTTGCCATGAGGCAGAGGCGAAGATGGCAGAAGTTCTCTGCAGAACTTTTTGCCTGCCCTTGACCTGAGTCTCCTGTCATGAGGCAGAGGCAGAGATGGCAGTCTAGTGCAGAGATCCTTACCCAAATTTCCCGCCCATAGACCAAAGTACTTGCTATTAAAATAAAGGAAGATTTGAAAAACCAGCTCAAAAAAAGTCTATATCTCAACTAAAAGGAAAAAAGGAGGTTTAGATTCTAGAAGACTCATCCATTTGTACCCAGTGAAACCTCTGGAGGTAAAGGGACACGTTGGGTTTGAGTCTAAGAGGGAATGGCAGGTCGTTGAGGGTGGGGGCAGGTTGTTCTGAATCTTGCCAACTATTCCAGATATGCTGACTTAAACAAAGAAACTGAGCCAAAATTAATATAAGTAGAGAGTTTATTTGGGCTAAATTTGAGGACTGCAACCTGGGAGACATAATTCAAGTTGCCCTGATTTTGCTTTGATTAGCAGCAATTTCTTGTGGATTTTTAAAGGGAAAAAGAAGGGGCAGTTCTTACCTTGGTTTATTAAAATAACATGAGATGTTGATGGGCTATACAATTGTTATTTGTTTCACAGATTCCAGGAATACAAAGATAATAGGTGAGGGTGACATTGTGTGACTTGTGATAACATTTAGATAATTTGTCAGCTACTCTGGAAACTACAAGAAAAGAGAGAAGGAACAAAAAATGCCTCTGGACAATTCCCCCTGGGTGTGAGTACAGGGGGTGTGATGAAGTTTTCATCCTCTTCTCTCTCTGGGCCTGAAAAGTTTTGCCTTCCTCACATAGACTTCTTTTTTTTTTTTTAAATATATATTTTTGTTTCTTTATTTTTTTACTAAATCATAACTTTGTACATTGATGCATTTGGGGGGTTCAGTGTACTGATTTGATATACAATGTGAAATGCTTACGTTGAACTAAGTAACGCAACCATCACAATTATACTCATTTCTTAATAGTTTTGAAAGGTACCATTGCATCATGCATATTAGGTGAGGTCCCCCCCCAATACCCTCCCTCTTCCCATGTCCCCCCTCCCCTCCCCTGTCTCTCCTCTTCCCTTCTACTTTCTAGACTATAGTTATGTTCTGCCATTTATGAATGTGTAAATGATTATATGTTGATTTCATAATAACATTGAGTACAATGTATACTTTTTTTCCATTCTTGAGATACTTTACTAGAAGAATATGTTCCAGCTCCATCCAGGTAAACATAAAAGATGTAAAGTCTCCATCTTTCTTTATGGTTGCACAGTATTCCATGGTGTACATATACCACAATTTGTTAATCCATTCATGGGTTGATGGGTATTTGGGCTGTTTCCATGTCTTGGCTATTATGAATTGGGCTACAATAAACGTTCTGGTGCACATGTCTTTGTTGTAAAATAAGTTTTGTTAATTTGGGTATATTCTTAGTAGAGGAATTGCAGGATTGAATGGTAGGTCTACTATTAGTTCCTTTAGTGTTTTTCAAACTTCTTTACAAAAGGTCATATCAGCTTGTATTCCTACCAGCAGTGTAGAAGTGTTCCCTTCTCTCCGCATCCTCGCCAACATCTATATTTTTGAGATCTTGTGATATGGGGTAATCTTACTGGAGTTAGATCGTTTGATTTGCATTTCTCTGCTGATTAAGGATGATGAGCATTTTTTCATGTGTTTGTAGGCCATGTGCCTGTCTTCATCAGAGAAGTTTCTGTTCAGGTCTCTTGCCCACATAGAAATGGGGTTATTTATTCTTTGCTTATTGATTAGTTTGAGTTCCCTGTAGATTCTAGTTATCAGACCTTTGTCGGAAGCATAACCTGCAAAACTCTTCTCCCATTCTGAAGCTTGTCTGTTTGCTTTACTTACTGAGCTCTTGGCTGCCTCACATAGACTTCTCTGAGCTACTTTTCTTTCTCACTTTCTTCTAAGGAGATAACAGGCTTTTCATGTATTACTTTATGTTTGTGATGTTCCTACTATCGTACAAGAGCAGATGCCACCTGCGCCTTATACTGTGGCATTGAAGAGTAATTTACCTGTGGTGACAGAGATAAACATGATTCTGAGAACAGGGAATTTTCCATTAATCATAAAAGACATTTACTCACTACCGTCAGGTATTTTGTATTGTGGACTGAGTTATTGCAGTGCTTACTAGGGAGTCTCTAAAAATTTCAACTCATAAGACTTCCTTAGGGCACACTTGGCATCAGTTTCAATTTGAGGGATATAAGGTAGGAAACGCAGCTTGTCAGAGCAACAGCATCAGGGATCTTTTGCTGGTGAGACTTTCTGAAGAAGTCACACACCAATAAAGAGGTAAATCTCTGACTTTCAACTTGGCAGTTCAGGTGCAAGGAAATGAGACAGATACACATGTTCCATTTTGGCTTAGAAGCCTCGTGTGTCAGATAGGAACCTATATCTCTTAGAACAGTGTTGGAGGCATCAATTCCAGAGTCCCAGCAGGGAGCCTACACAGCTGTGAGAGTCATCACATTCAGGGAGCCCAAAGCTATGGCTTCCCACTAGGTATTTATGCTTCGTATATAGTTTCTTTCCTGTCTGATGCAACTTGTCTTTTTTTTTTTTTTTTTTTTAACCCTAAGCAATATTGTCTTGTCAGATCTCCAGGGAAACAGTGCTATAAAGTTAACCCAAGGTCACGTTTGTTTATTCGTTAAAGACAAAAGACTTTGTTAATGCTTTACCCACAGTTATGCATTTGCTTTTATACTATTAGGGCTATGTTAGAGGCTTAGTACATCTTGGTTACTGACCAACTAACATATTTTTTCCTGTTCTTGAGAAATGAAGTGGGTTACATTTAATAGCTACCAAAAAATGTTTTGCAACTTGTTGCCTTACACATATAAATAAAATCCTGTTACACTATATTTTTTGTTTGCACCTAAAGGGAGAGACAGAATTAACTCTTGGCATGTGTCTGAAGAACAGATCAAATATAGGGGAAAACACAGCCCCATCGTTAGGAATTCCAACTGAGTTAAGATGTTGTGATTCAGAGTGAAACAACTTTCAGTGGATAATTTTGACTCTCCATTTATATCTAAAAATGTACAGACAAGGACAGATCTTTCTAGGCATGTAGGGAATACAGGCAAACCTCTGTGGTATTTCTCCTACTTTTAACATTTTCCCATTAGAATGCATTGTGACTTTTAATACTTGAATTTCACAAAGTGTACATGTTTCTTAGCTGCTGTACATTTAAGATGAGTTTAGGCTTATGTCTCTAATATATGATGTATATTTTTGAGGCATAATTTTTATGTAGTGAAATGTACAGATTTTATTTTATTTTACTATATTTTTTTAGAGACAGAGTCTCACTTTGTCACCCTCGTAGAATGCTGTGGCGTCACAGCTCACAACAACCTCCAGCTCTTAGGCTTAGGTGATTCTCTTGCCTCAGCCTCCTGAGTAGCTGGGACCACAGGCGCCTGCCACAACGCCTGGCTATTTTTTTGTTGCAGTTTGGCTAGGGTCGAGTTCGAACCCGCCACCCTTGGTATATGGGGCCAGCACCCTGCTCACTGAGCCACAGGCACCACCCCAAATGCACAGATTTTAAATCTACAATTCAATAATGAAATAACGTATTATTAACATTATACTAACAACATACTCCACACCATTGTTATAATAACGTAAGCCACACTGTTGACTATAAAGCATTTCCATCATCTTCGTGAATGTCCTTGTGCCCCTTCTTGGGCTCCTTTCTACCTACCCTGAGACAACTGCTCTTCTAATTTCTGTTAATATCAATTAGTTTTTTATGATACTAATTTGTACCTTTTATATGAAAGCTATAACCAATTAGCCTAAGAATGTGGGGAGGGGGGAGGGAGAAGGGAGGGGGGAATGGGTGGAGGGAGGGGGATTGGAGGGACCATTTTTGAGGTCTATCTTACAGGGGTACAAGTG
>CAUYQV010004125.1:0-22160 GCA_963574575.1 Galagoides demidoff
ACTAAGTAGATAAACCACATTTGAACCCAGGAAGTTTGGCTAAAGAGTCTTATTTACCGTTTGACTATAATTATCTATTTTTTTCTGTAGTTGAGAAAATTCTGGTGTTAAAGGGCTAAAGAATTTTCTCAAGACTGAAACCCAGATTTTTTTGAAATATCTGGTAATTGGCTTAGTGCCTATAGCACAGTGGTTATGGTGACAGCCACGTACACCAAGGCTGGCAGTTTCAAGCCCAGCCTGGGCCAGCTAAACAACAATGGCAGCTGCAACAAAAAATAGTGGGCATTGTGGAAGGTGCCGGTAGTCCCAGCTACTTGGGAGGCTGAGGCAAGAGAATCACTTAAGCCCAAGAGTTTGAGGTTGCTGTGAGCTGTGATGCCATGGTAATCTACTGAGGGAGACAGAGTGATACTCTGTCTCAAAAAAAAGAAAAGAAATATGTGGTAATCAATTAGGAGACATGCTGACCTTAGTACTGAATAAGCTTTTGCTTAAAGTTTTTAGTCTACCGTAAAAATAATACTGTAATTCTAGACAATGACCTATCATATTTATTGCATAATAAATTATTATTGGACCATATGTTCAGGTTCAATTTTGTGTGGTAGTGCTCTCTGGAAGATATTTCATAGAGAACTGGAATAGAGTATGCAAAAACTGGGGCAATCAGCTTGAACTAACAATTATATTTTTTATATTAGCTATTGTGATGGTTATTATATTAATATTTGGAACTATTTATATCATAGGAGTTATGAATATTATATTTCTGAATACTTTGTGGTTAAAAAAAGTCACTTAAAATGTTTGTGATGTGACAATAATTCATTCAAAAATAGTTGCATGGTCCTAAGATTATAAATAGAATGGAAGCAATGACTAAGAAGAATTTCTTCATAATGATTAATCTTCAAGATGGAAGGAACACCAAATAGTTCCCCTGAAATATACAATATCTGTGACAAACTGTAAAACCCAAAAAGAAACCCTTTCAGTGTAATACTTTGTCTTAATATAAGTTTTAATATTTTAAATACTTAAAGTGTTTGAAAATATGGAGTTTTGTGGAGATGATAGCATTCTAGATCCTTCATCAGTATGTTTTTTCGGTGACTTCTAAAATTTTATTTAAAAAGTAAGTAAGCACTTTATTTCAATAAGAGTTATATATTCCATGATATTTTTAGAAAAATTAAATATTTGAAGAAAAGATTTTTTTGGAACATTTATGGGTTTTTTTTAGGGCTGTTATTTATTGAGGGTACAACAAAATACTTAAGTCCAAAGTAATGAAAAATATTAATGTCATAGAGGGCCAGCATAGTATCTGACGCCTGTAATTCTAGCACTGTGGGAGGCTTGCTTGAGTTGAGGTGTTCAAGACCATCTTGAGCAAGAGTGAGTCCCTGTCTCTGCTAAAAATAGAAAAATTAGCCAGGCTTTGTGGCATGAGCCTATGGTTCTAGCTGCTTGGGAGATTGAGGCAAGAACCTAGGAATTTGAGGTTGCAGTGGGCTATGATGACATCACTGCACTCTATCTGGTATAATAAAACAAGACTGTCCCAAAACAAAAATTTCATAAGAGACTTTTTAGGAGGTTTTTCCAATATTCACTGAGTCCCATTTTTGTTATGTTTTCCTTTAAAGAGTATAATTTTATTTCTAAAGACCAAATTATCTGTTCTTCAAAAACAAAATGGATGACAATATTGAATCCAACTGTGAAGTGGAGAAGTCTTGAAAAAGAAAGTTAAGCATGAATAGATGAAGGAACTGATTGAAATACTATCATGTCAACTTTCTTTTTTGTTTAGTAAAAACTCGTTTAACTGAATGTTCTGATGTAGAATTAATAAGTAAAAGCTATCATTCAAGTATTGATTATCCTTTATTAAAATCCAGTCAGGAAAAATTGATGCACAAACTGGTAATGTTAGAAGATGAGAGATTTAAAACTGATAGTAATCGTAGCATAATTCACATTTTTAAGTATATAAATGGAAGCAATCAAATTATATAAAATTGGTTTGAATCTGGGTTATAATGGAAAACTTCTCTTAGTTATATAGTTAAGGATAATCTTCACTTTACTTACTTTTTGGGAAATGAAATGCCATTATGAGCAGAAGCTGGAATTGGCCAAAGTATTTTATTAACAACATTTGCTAAGAACTACAACACAGGATTAGAAACTGGGAGTTATTCTTAGATTTAGGGCAGAGCTGTGCTTATTACCCACATTTTCTTTTTTTACTATAGCTGTACTGGAATATTGGATCCCAAGTCAGGAATGGGAAGGAGCCACCTTTTTCTATGCCCCGGGGTCTTTCTTAATTACTAGATCCCTAAGCTGATCAGGGAGAAAGAAGCAGCTTAGGCCTAAGAATTTTGCTAATTATTATGTAGAAAACAGGTTTAAAATCAAAACTTACTAACTCCAGTTGAGTACTCTTTGCCATTTATTCTGCCTTCCTTTATACCAGTGTTTTTCAACAGAAAAAAGCCATTTATTAAAGCCATTTATTAAGTAAATTCTTGCTTAGTAACCAAGAATATCAAGAAGATAAGAACAAAGCTGTTCTAATTGAAACCAAGTAGATAAAAAGCCCAAATGACAAAGCCTTCTCCTTATATCTGTTTTCCTTTCCCTATTTGGTACCTCTAAAGACACCTAAGCCTTCATGGAGTATATTAGTATGCATAATATACTATAGAGTTTTTAAAGTTATGTGTGTTTCTGTAATGGGAATTACTTCATTGACTATTTTTCTTATAAACCATTTTGTCTAACATGTTAATTCCTTGTTCAACTCCTAATACAAAAAACATCTCACAAAATATAGTGAGCATCTCATTTCATGCTTTGAATTCTCCAAGGCACTATGAAATTCATCTTAAGGAGCTGGAGAGGGAGTTTGAGAAGGGCAAGGAGTCTTTTATTTAGTGAAGTGGATATCCTGTTTCTAATTTATCTACTTTGCACCTTATGCTTGTGCTAAATGAATTTGAGAAAAGTATGTGCATGGAAATAGAAGAATATTTTCCCAACTCATTCTCAAAGTTGCTATATGCTTGCCTGGAATAACACATATTAAGCACATTGCCTGCTTACTCACTGCTTGGGAAACACACCACAGTACTTAACTTCTGTTCTTCACCCTTATACATTTGTTTCTTAAGCTTAGAGATGATCATGACATTGCTGTGCAGTTTTCTGCTGCTTGCTTTTAAGTTGACATCTCATTTTTGTTTCAGATTCTCCTTCTTCTGTGGTTAACAAACAGCTCGGATCCATGTCACTTGACGAGCAACAGGGTGCGTGCAACAGGAGATGCGCTATGCCCGTCCATTCATAGTTTTATTGCAATGCATAAAAAGCTCTGTCTCACTTTTTCATAGCATTTCATTTTGGTTATGATCTTAGAGTCAGTATTTTGTGGACTAAATTACCATAGGTGGTATTGTGCTCAAAGGGCCTTTTTGGCCTATACAAATTATTTGCCATGTAAGCTAATTTCTACGTTTGGCCCTTGATACTTACTTTGAATTATTTTCTTACAACAATATTATAATGGAGAAAACTCTAGGTACCATAAAGTTGTGTAAAACTGTGAATATGAGGTTAACATATTACCTCATTGCTAATTTAAAAGAAGTTTTCTGAACATACAGTAGAACCCACCCAAGGGACTGTATCACACTGGTCAACATACAGAGGTGGTCAACATAAGGAACTTCTATTGAGGACATGTGGTGGATGTCTGCTGTATGAAAATGAGGTCAATTTAAGGAGATGGTCAGTGTAGGGAAGTAGTGAACTATGGACGTTCTACTGTAGTATTATTCTGTATTACTAGATTACTGTAGTAATACTTGATTTATGTCTCACTTATCTGGTGGTCACACTTCTGATATATTAACCTATGAGGAATACAGTTACAAACCTGGAGATAAATTCAAAAGCCACCAGTGGGGAAGGAGGAATAACTTGCACTTGTACTTTTTTTTTTTTTTTTTTTTGGCCAGGGCCGTGTTTGAATCTGCCACCTCCGGCATGTGGGACTGGCGCCCTACTCCTTTGAGCCACAGGCGCTGCCCATGCATTTGTACTTTTTAAAGTAAGAGAGGTATAGAATCAACCTCAAAGCCTTGTGTAGAACCTGATGACATAGACAGGTTACTTATTTATCAAGCTTTACTACTAGCAGATCAAATACATCACGGAGAAGGATTGGTAGAGGAAGACATTCTGACAAGAAGGAGCATCTGAAAAGAAGGATGGAGAAAGAAAGATTATAAAAACCTAAAACAGGTTATTTAGATACAGGGCAAATGGTTTACTATCTTACCTCAGAATTCCCTAAAGTATTTCTATAGTGACACAGTATGATTAAGAATATTAAATCTTAAAATGATATTCATGTTCGCTGTTTTAAAAGGCAGATGATTGTTATTACAAAAGTTTTGAGATACATAAAAATTAGGAATGTAAAATTCACGTGGCCAGCAACAAATGAAGCCCTATAGGCAACACTGATAAGCCAAGCTAGTTGAAACTCAACACTGGTGAATCAGAAAGGATGCTGTAAACTGTGTTTCTTGAGAGTGAAATAATGAACATAACACAGTCCATCTCAAAACTTTCGTAGTGACCCACATATAATAGATTTTACAAATGTTTCTTCCAGTTTTTTTTTAATTAGCACTAAAGCCATAAGAATGATTCATTTGTCAACAGTAATGGGGAAATTAAATCGTGCTATACTACTTATTTTTTGTGAAATAGATCTAATTGAAACTATCTCCTTAAAGAAATATTCAAAAACTAATTTTAAAACAAATTAGGAAACTTCTTTTGTACTTCTGATCTTATTCTTTGTAGAGCTGAGATGACAAGTATTGCTATTAGATTTTTTTGTTCTTGAGAATGAACGAATTGGTAAATGAATTAAGAAATTAAGCATGTTTTATCTCTGTACATTCACTGTAGAAGTATTAACACTGCAAACAATAACTTTAGGTAAAACTCAACTATAATACCATTATAATGTTGGATTCTTGTGTATAACTACTCTCTAATCAAGTAATCTTTTTGATAAGCATATGTGAATATAAATAATGTATTACTCACAGAGTTTATAGCCCCATTCATAATCTATTTATATTCTATTTATAATTTTTATAGGGTTATATTGAATATTATTTTTGATCTAAGTTGGTAATTGATTTATATATGATATGAATATGAGAGAAGAAGAAAAGTTAATGCCTAGATTTGTTGCATCAGTGCCCAGGTTGATGGTGACTAGTTTGGAAGTGGAAATCAAGAAGTTCTTTATTTTTTGGCCATGTAAAGTATGACATGTCTTTTAGTCACAAAAGTAGAGATACTACATAAGTGATAAATGCTAAGTAAGTTTGGCAGAAGCTACATCATATGAGGTAATTAAATATGAAATGTCTGATTTTGGATCAAAAGTTTAGTTTATTATGTCTCAAAGCAGTATAATTAATGAAAGTATGTGCTTAAACTATTGACAGAGTTTTGCCCTCTTAGCAGTTGCTGGTTTATGCCAGCAGCAAAGAAGCCTGGAGAGCATGTGGTCATGAAATCATGAAAGGTGCTTTCCACAGCTTGTTGAGAATTAAATATTTTTCCTTGTAAGAAATGGTCAAAGCCTGGAAGAAGTGGTTGTCAGTTAGTACAAGGTGTGGTGAGTATATTGGATGACCAAGTTTCTAAGTCCAGCTTCAGTAGTTTGAGCAGTGTTGTTTGTGTGACCTTTGGTTGAGCATTGTTCAGTTGCAAGAGAATTGGCCTGTCTTCTACTGATAGTCTCAGCTACTTAATCGTAAGCGTTCCCATTATTTCATCCAGTTGGTTGCAGTTAGACATCCATTATAATCGATCGACCAGGATTCATAAAGCTGTAGTAGATAATACCAGCACTGGACCACCAGACAGACACCATTAGCTTTTGTTGATGAATATTCGGTTTTTGTTTCAGCACTTCATCTTTATCCAGCCATTGTGCTGAACACTTGTAATTGTCAAAAAGAACCCATTTTTCATCACACATAACAACATGGTACAGAAATGGTTTGCTTTTATGCTGTAATAGCAAAGAAAGGCAAGCTTTGAGATGATTTCTCTTCTGATGTTTGTTTAATTTATGCAAAACCCTTTGTCTAATATTGTTTTCTTTATAAATTCTCTAAATAGTTTTTAATATAATATACTCATTGCCTTAAATTTATATGGGTTATATAGTAAACTATTAAATGAGTGAGTAAATGAATTCTTTAAGCAGTGGGGAGCCACAGACATTCCTTCAGTTTTGGAGAAACGCAATTATGTATGTATAGAAAGATTATTTGGGTAGCATTATAGATGACTGGTTGGAAAGGAATAAGAAAATAGCAGGAACATGTAAGAAATTATTG
Organism: Galagoides demidoff; assembly: GCA_963574575.1. Taxonomy (NCBI): domain Eukaryota; kingdom Metazoa; phylum Chordata; class Mammalia; order Primates; family Galagidae; genus Galagoides; species Galagoides demidoff. The sequence goes on from CAUYQV010004125.1 coordinate 6,450, forward strand.
CAATAGTCTGGTGAGACATTATGAGGGATACAGTAAAGCAATAGTGTTAGGACCTGAAACAGATTTTAAAAATATTTGAAAGGAAGAATTATTGGGACTTTGAGACCAATTAGTTAGAAATGAATGAACGATGTCCGTTTGTCTTGCTAGAGTGATAGATAATGAACCATCAACCAAGATAGAGATTTCAAGAGGAATAACTGATAGTAGGGTTAAGAAGGTAGGTGAGTTTTTTTTAAATTTTGCATTTGAAGTGCCTTTAGAGAAATCTGATAGACAGTTGGATGGCTATATAATTCTGGAGGTCACCAGAGAGATCTGAGGTGGAGATGAAGATTAGGAATCATCAATTATGGATAGCAGTTGAAACCATGGAGTATAAGAGGTTGTCTCGGAAGAGAGTCTGCACTACAAAGAGCAAGCAGAGATGACCAGAAAAGTAGGCAGGACAGACAGAATGCCATATCTAAAGCCAGCACAAAAGAAGTTCAAGGATGGCTGGTCAGTAAATCCATGTGGAACAGTGATGTCAAATTGTAGCTTAAGATATGGTATCTTGAGGCAGATGCCAAATAGCAGTGGTTTGAGGAGAAAGGAAAGAGTTGGAGGGAACAAGATAGAGACATTGGTAACACTGGTATGCAGATACCTCTTTCTGTAAGCTCAATTAGGAATGAAAAGTGGAGAAAAGGTACTGTCTGCTGTGGGGAGTTAAAGTTTTCAGAATTGTTCAAGTTGTAGAGGATAATTGATTATTTCAAGTTTTTAACCTTTACCAGGACTCTTGTTTGTTTTACCATGTATAATGGGAAAAGTAGTACATCTAATAAGTTTTCTAAATATATCTCTAATGACTACTTCGGCATATTTAAAATTTGCTTTTCATAATTTTAAAGAGAATTAGTAATTTTTAAAATTAATCATTCAGTTTTATATTTATGTAACAAAATATTCACTACCTTCCAGGTACCCAGGTGCTTTTTATATGTTATTTAATTTAATTCATCTTAATTCATGGATTTCTTTATTTGAAAGCAGGAATAAAAATGTTACTAATAAAATTTTTAAGATTTTAATGGGCTTGCTTCACTGAAGAAAATGTTTTGTTTTGTTTTTTTAAAATATGGAACGCTTCACGAATTTGCATGTCATCCTTGCGCAAGGGCCATGCTAATCTTCTCTGTATCGTTCCAATTTTAGTAGATGTGCTGCCGAAGTGAGCACTGTTTTTAATAATTATATACACATTATTGAATTGGCTGATTGCAATTAATGTTTTTGCTTAATTTATCTGGAATTTTTTATAAAAATCACAATTTTATAACAGTAATTTAGTCTGAATGTGCAGAGTTGCAAATATAGCTTCCTGGCTATCTCAATAGTTTTTGTTTTCTCTGAGAGTACTTTTTTTAAGAAACAAAATTGTAGGGAAATAGTTGTATAATGCCAGTTGTTATTAATTGTATCCTATCGTAAGATACTTTCCAGGGGTCTCCAAATTCAGCATTGTGTGCAGACACATTGATGGCCTTTATGTGTTAATTATGGATAAAGTACAGCTATTTAAATAAGCACAGTGACGTGTGTCATGCATTTTGTTTGGTTTGAACACTATATGTTTTAATGAGTAGTTTTAGTTTTCCTTTTTATTTGTATCTCTAGTTATGTCATGCATATTATACTAAAAGAGGAAAAATCCTCTTCTGACATTTCTCTTGCCTGTTTATATTATCAAAACTCACACTTTTTTCCTCTTACAAATATTTAGGTCAGCAGTTTCCTCCTTATTTTATAAAAACTAAAAAAAGAATTTTTGACTGTTTTTGAAGAACAATTAACTTTTAAGAGGATATAAGAAAATAGTCTTAAATTATGGTCAAGATTGAGGCAAGTTTCTTTATATTCATTTAGAGTGTTCCATTAAGTGGAAGTTGATAATGCTGTGAAGTTTGAAACTTATGCCTGTTGGTGGTTGTGTATCTGTCTGACATTCATTTTCTATTCTGGATTCAAGGAAACATAACAGCAAATTTGTAGGCTTTAGAAATATAAATATTAATTTTCCACTATAATATAAATATTAATTTTCCACTATATCATTTTACATAAGCAGACTTATATTAGTAAAATATTCATCTATGGGAGACTTGTGGATAATCAAAAACCAGTAGAATACATTTTACTAATTCTGAGGTAGATAAGGAAATAGAAGAATGTCATGCATTAAATATATATTCCCTTAAGATTATTTACTATCACCAAATTGAAGTTTCATTTTAGTAATATTATCTTGACGTATTACATCAAGTAGTTGGTGGGATATATAGCTCAGTGGTTGAGCATATGCTTAGTATTACATCATCAAGTAATTTTAGCCTTATACTGACAATTCTAATTTTTATTAAATATCTGATGATTGAAGTCTGCTATATTTGAAATGTAAATTTAGTATTCAGCACAGTAGATATATATGCTATATTTTAAATGATAATGAAAAAATAAGTTTGTGAAATCAAACTTCATTCCAGATTCTTAGAACTAGTTCCTTAGTACTAGCTACCAATCACTTGGAATGAAGTAACTGAATTCTTCCAATCTCCAACTACTCCAACTCTTAGGTCTAGATTCTTTTAAATAGTGATGTATTTGGTCTTTTAGAAGTTCAACCTATAATTCTTTGCATATGCTCAATTCTCTTTTGATAATCCAATTTATGCCTCCAATTTGTTTTTCTTGTTTGTTTTTGAGATAGTCTTACTCTGTTGACTGAGAGTCAAGCGATCCTCCTGCGTGAGCCTCCTGAATAGCTGGGACTACAGGCACACTACTACCATACCTGGCTAATTTTTCTGGGTTTTTGGTAGAGACAGGGACTGTTTTTGCTCAGGCTACTCTTGAACTCTTGAGTTCAAGCAATCCTCCCACCTCTCAGCCTCCCAGAGTGCTCGGATTGTAGGTGAGAGCCCCTGTGCCCAGCCTATCTCTAGTTTAATTGTTTTCTAACTTATAATTGTCAATGATAAAAATAACTGACATTTACTGGGTTTTTTTTTTTTTTAGACTGGTACTGTTGAGAATTTTACATACATCACCTTATTTGTTTTGCAGACTTAATGAGGTGAATACTCTTGTTATCCTCATTTTTTACTGATGAAGAAACCCTATGTAAAAACAAGTAACATAATGGTAGAGCCATATTTGTAGATCTGCTTCATTAATTCAGCTGATATTTAAATGTCTGCCTGCCTTGTGGCAAGTATTAGGGTAGACAGCAGTAGACCCTAGGATGCTTAGATGAATAAAGCTAAACAATAAAGATGGATGAAAAAAAATATCTAAGTGTGATCAGTTTTGTAAAAAGGGAAATACCAAGGTGTAGTGAAGAACATGTAAGAATGATACTTCAACCTGCAGAGTAGGGGCCAGATAGAGCATCCCTGAAGAAGAGACATTATGCTGAGATCTGAAGGATGAGGCTGAACAAGTTAGGTGAGAGAGCATGAGTGAAGGGAAGCACCAAGAGCATATGCAGAGGCTCGAAGAATCCCCCATGGCTGGACAGTGCCATCGCTCAAGGGCCCAGATTGAGAAGGATCTTTTGGACATTTTAAGCTTTGGCATTATAATCACAGAGAGAGGCTAAGGAAGAATTTTAAATAGAGAATTATGGCCTGATATTCTGAACAGTGTGTGGGGAGTTGATAATAAAGACTAAATCATTTAGGAGGTGGTTCTGGTAATAAGAGACTTTGATCTGTTTATAAGTAAGTGAGGTAGGAGAGATATGAAGAGATTCAAGAAGTATTTAGGATGTAGAATAAATAGGACTTGGCTCAGCACCCATAGCTCAGTGGTTAGGGCACCAGCCACATTCACCAGAGCTGGCGGGTTCAAACCTGGCCCAGACCTTCTAAACAACAATGATAACTATAACATAAAAATAGCTGGGTATTGTGGTGGGTGCCCCGTAGTTCCAGCTACTTGGGAGGCTGAAGCAAGAGAATCAAGAGGCTGAAGCCCAAGAGTTTGAAGTTGCTATGAGCTGTGCTGCCATGGTACTCTACTGAGGGCAACATAGTAAGACTCTGTCTCAAGAAAAATAAATAAATAAATAAATAAATAGGGCTTGGGTGGCACCTGTGGCTCAAAGGAGTAGTGCACTAGTCCCATATACCAGAGGTGGTGGGTTCAAATCTGGCCCCAGCCAAAAACTGTAAAAAATAAAAAAATAAATAGGACTTGGTGGTATATTGAATGAGACAAGAGATTGAGAAGTCCAGAGTATAAGTTGCAGTAACAACTCCAGAATTTCCATATGAAGATGGGTTAGAAGGTAGCGATCTTATTATAGGGGACAGACCCAGAGGATATGTCTTAAATCTTCATATAGAAAATGTTGTTTTTACTTAGATTATACATTTATTTATGGTGCTTTTGGGGAGATAATGGTGAAGATTAGCAGGCAACTTTTCCAACCCCTGTATAGTAACTCATGCATTTTGATTAAATAGGGAATATGACTTGATATTATGTGAATGGTTAGTTCCTTAAATAGGTAAGTGGAAAAGAAAAAGGTATGGGCAGGAATGTGTAGAGGGAGGTGATCATGAACTCGATTTTGAATATATTGCAGTGAGTTACTTTTGTGCGACACCCAAATGGGAAGTTGGCTGGGCAGTTGGTTGTATAGGGATGGAATTCAGGAAAGATGTCAGAGCTCAGGAAGTAAATCTGAGAGTTTTCTACATATAGATGGTTGTTGAAGCCATGAAAATAAGTGAAATCGACTAAGATGAAAGTAGAAAATAGAGGACAGTGTGGGAGCTCTGGGACATCTGAGGAGAAATCAGAAAAATTCCCATACTGCAAAATTTTGGTAGAGAAGAGCTAAAACAGGACACTGACAGGGGACAACTGGAGAAGTGGAAGGCAGCGTGGAACAGTGTGGTGTCTTGTGATCAAGAGAAGAGAAATTTTTAAATTTGAAAGAGTTGGCTACTTGAATGGTGCTGAGAGGTCCAGTAAACTAATAAAATATTTCTCTGAATTAATCAACATGGAAGTGATGAATCTCATAAGTACAGCAATTTCAGTAGCGTAACAGAGATGGAGGCCAGATTTTAGAGTAGGAGATAAAAAAATGGAGATGAAAAATAAGAAAAGCATTTCAAAACAAGCAAGGAAGATAGTAGCTGGAGGGAAAAGTGGTTTGAGTGTCTCCTAAGCTGTCTTCCTCATCTGTTTTGATCTGAAAGTCACATTTTAACATATCTACTTAAGCTCTATATGTACTACAGATAAATTTGATTTTGTTTTTTAAATAAAGGAGAATATACCTGAGGAAATGTTTTTGAAATACTGGAGGAAGATTTTAACAGTGCCACATGGGGTGGGCATCTTTACCTATGTGCTTTCTCTGTGTGTATCTCAATTCGCATTTCTAGTACCATTTCTGGAAAGAATCTTTTAAATTTGGTTTCCTGAATCTCATGTTACGGACTTTTCATTTCTAAGGACTTGTAAATAAAGTCCTTTACAGTATATCATCTTGATTTTTATGTGGATCTTACTGCACTTCTAAAGTATGTGTTTCAAATAAGCAGTTGCCTTGATAGAGACTAAGCTGCTGGTATCATCAGTTATTTTAAATAATTATGATTAATTAAGCAATATAGAATAGCCATCAAAAAACTTAACAGTGTTAAACAAGTTAAAATTCCCTCCAGCTACACTGTGTGTGTACCAAGTAAACCACAAAAAAATTTCTCCTGTAGTAATTTTGGAGGAGGAAGAAATAGTTCCATCTCAGAATGCCCTAGAAGAAGATACAACGTAGTTTTTCAGTACTCTGATACCAAAGTGGCAATTTTGGCTTTAAGAACTTGTATCGGCTTGGCGCCTGTGGCTCAAGTGGCTAAGGTGCCAGCCACATACACCTAAGGTGGCTGGTTCTAATCCAGCCCAGACCCACCAAGCAACAATGACGGCTGCAACCAAAAAATAGCCGGGCGTTGTGGCGGACGCCTGTGGTCCCAGCTACTTGGGAGGCTGGAGCAGGAGACTTGCTTGAGCCCAGGAGTTGGAGGTTGCTGTGAGCTGTGATGCTATAGCACTCTACCCAGGGGGATAGCTTGAGGCTCTGTCTCAAAAAAAAAAAAAAGAACTTGTATCAATTATATTAATGTTGCTGATATGTAAAAGGAAATCAATGTAACTAGAAAAAAGAACCCACTTATTATCATCAGTTCATCATCTGTAAGATGGAGATAATAATACAGACTACAGGCTCGGCGCCAGCCACGTACACCTAAGGTGGCGGGTTCGAATCCCCAGACCGGGCCCGCCAAACAACAATGATGGCTGCAACCAAAAAATGGCCAGGCGTTGTGGCAGGCGCCTGTGGTCCCAGCTACTTGGGAGGCGGAGGCAGGAGACTCGCTTGAGCCTGGGAGTTGGAGGTTGCTATGAGCTGTGATGCCATGGCACTCTACCCAGGGGGATAGCTTGAGTCTCTGTCTCAAAAAAAAAAAATAATACAGACTACAAAGATTTCCAAAAGAGAGATACATATATTTATAGTTTATATATATTCTCAGTAATACTCAATAAATTGCATTATTAATGTGATAGTTCTTTCTACATAAAGCCATTTATGTACTTAAGTGAATTTCTGAACCCCAAGGCTTTTAAATAAAAATCTACTTGTTAAGCAAAATAATTCAGTAATAGAGATCTGTGCATAATGTAAGACTTTGAAAAATAGTTTTTAGAATGTATTTGTTTATCTAACTTAATAGACCAAGTTAAAGAAAAATTAAGTGATTATGCATACTTTTTTCAAATAAAAAGAAAACAAATTTAATTATTTAAATCTTTAAAGTAGATTTTTCTTAGATATCAGTAGCTTGAAATATGCATTTTATCACAGACAAATGGTGAATGCATTCATTAGTGGCTCAGGAATCTAAATTCCTAAGAAAATTTAACCTGATGGGTTATATGTTATATAGAAAGTAGGATTAAACTAGGAAGAGTAGAATCGAATAAGGATAAGAAATGAATTTTAAACCTCAGGTACATACTCCCATTAATACTGCCTTTGAAGACACCAAGTTTTGCATCATGTAATTTTCTGCCAGAGCCACTATTTATGTGCAGGCTACAAAGACATAGCTACACTCAGGGGTCTGAAGTTTTTATAACAAAGGAGTCCGTTCTATTTTTATAATGTTGGTCTAGTTTTACACAAGACTGAGTTTATTAACAAACTTCATCAACTATAATTTTATGATTTTATGAAATTTACCATATTTTACATGATTTATAGTATGTAGATTACATTCCTGAGAGATTAAATAAGAAATTTATAATAGATACCCTAGAAAGAAAGTTTTAATTGTCGTTGATCAAATCAGGAAGCTTCTTACTTTTGGTGGAAGGGCTGTATAAATTTGAATAAAACATTATTTATTCTGATCTCTTAAAAGTTCTTCATTTACCATATTCTTATAGCCATAGCATGTAAGTATTTATCTTTAATTTTCCTCAAAAGAAAAGTTTTGATAAAGCATTTCAGTTCCACAGGGCTTCTTATAACTTATGCTTCTATAACCAAGGTGGATCTAAGAAATTCAGTCCTACACTTCTCTCACACCTGCTTTTGTTTTCTATTCCTTCTTCACCTTAAAAGAAAAATAGCAAGATGCTTTATAAAATGTTGTGAGAGATAATGAATGAACCAGCCCCAACTCTGCCTCTCAGTTTCCTTAGTCATTCAGTCTTTTAGCAGTCCATCCCCCACCAAATCTAGGAATAACACTGACTTTGGCAATAGTGGAATAAAAATCTCAGCACCTTAACTAAAGAATAGGGGAAAACTACATGTGAATAGATGACTGGCAACCAACAAATTTTTCAAAAATAGGAGTAGAACCAATGTCTTAAAAGTCTCATTCTTAATGATTTTATGTAAACTAAAGGTCTGTTAATCAAGTTATCAGAATGACATTCGGTAAAATAGCTCATCCAAAACAAATGTAATGTTGAATCTTTGAAAGTTGTAGCAGGCTATTAATTTATTTCCAGCAACCATTTAAATCAAGAACATAATAACAAAAGTAGTATAGAAACAAAGTGATTTTACTATTTGAGATATCAGCTTTATAATTCACACTATTATTTTCAAATAGCAATCTTACTAATTTACCTTAAATTAGCAGTTAAGACAGAAGAATTGATACTCTTGAGCTTTGTTCCCAGCTTCATTCCTCCTCTCTTAAGAAATACTTTTTCGTGGCTTGGTGCCTGTAGCTCAGTGATTAGGACGCCAGCCACATACACAGAAGCTGGTGTATGAACCCAGCCCCGGCCTGCTAAACAACAATGACAACTGCAACAAAAAATAGACGGGCGTTGTGGTGGGCGCCTATAGGCCCAACTACTTGGGAGGCTGAGGCAAGAGGATCACTTAAGCCCAAGAGTTGGAGGTTGCTGTGAGCTGTTACGTCATGGCACTCTACCGAGGGTGACATAGGGAGACTCTTTCCCCACCCCCCAAAAAAGAAAGAAAAATACTTTTTCTTTACTACAGTTCTGTATTTGAAGACCTGTTAATTGTACTCTCCCAGAATAAAAGAACAGAGGTTCTGTGAGATTCTTTCAGTAAGTGCTCTACCATCTTTAAAGGGAATGAAAAAAGATAAAAAATATTCATTGCAATAGAAAGTGGACCTAATAATGAAAAAGCCTGAGTAATTTCGGTTTTATTAAGTTGTGATTATTTTTGTTGCTATTTTTCAGGTGTTTATTTTTAGTACTATTTTATCAGTACTTAAACTGGTATTCAGAAAATGATTTTCTCACAAGAGAGTTTCCTTTCTGCAAGCACCTGGCCAAAATGTTACATATTTGTATTCCCTGTGTGTTTTAATGTTTCTCCAAACTGTTATTCGTCCCAAAATGAAAAAATTTTAAAGCCCTATTTAATTTTGTCTTTGAATATTCATGTGCTTTTTTTTTTTTTGGCGAGGAGAAGGTTTGACTTTCAATACTCTACAGCAAGTTTCTGTAGAGTTTCTTCATTTTATTTGTCATTTAAAAAAGACTTCATACAGTGAGATAGATCCTATGATAGATATCCCCGTAGACTCTTAAGGTGAAATTATCATTTTCATAATTAAGAAACAGGTTCCTTGCAAGATTAGTCCGGAAGAAAAACTGAAATATATGATCTTACAACAAAGAGTATTTTAGAAACTATCAAAGCACAATAAATTGTCCCATCTCCCTCAGGGAGTGCAGGCAATGATCCCTTTCTAGATTATAAATGTATAAATTTGAAAGAATAGCAAAAAATTAATAGTGTTTAATTGTAGCAAAATTTTTGCTGAACATGGAACCCTTGAATCTTACATCTCAGTGTTTCTAAAGGAGCCATTAATAGTTATGCTTTATGCTCTATACTCTAACTGCATAATAAATCATAAGCATTCCATTAAATAAGGGTACCAGTTTGTAAAATATGTTATTGCATGTTAATATTCTTTAATTCCCTTATGACTAAATCTGGTTCTCAGTGTGTATGATTTCCATCTGAATCAAAGGGAATCATGTACACAAAGTTAGAATTTGATACAGTGCTACTTTGAAATAAAAAAAGTATTTCTATAACACTTGCCTTTGAACTTTAAATGAGAACCATAACAGAGGTGAAAAAAATCATGACAAGGACAACCTAATTTAAGTTTTATAAATTTTAGGAAATGTCATCTTTTTACTGGTTTCAGAGACTCTTTCAAATGTTTTAAACACAATTTTCAGATAACAATAATGAAAAGCTGAGCCCCAAACCAGGCACAGGTGAACCAGTTTTAAGTTTGCACTACAGCACAGAAGGAACAACTACAAGCACAATAAAACTGAACTTTACAGATGAATGGTAAGTTAATATTTTTGTAAAGATGTTCTTAGCCATTTTATAGGATTGTATTAGATAACTCATTTTAGCACTTCCTTAAATTGATGTTTGTTTTGCTCTAATGCATTGGTTCTTAAACTTCAGTGTGCTTCAGGATCAACTTGGAGAGCTTGTTAAAACACAGATTACTGGGCCTCAACCCATCTTGGCCCAACTAATTTTTTTCTGATTACATTTATTGCTCATTTATTGGTCTGAGAATTTCCATTCCTAAAAACTTTTCTGATGATGCTGACATTGCTCATCAGGAAATAGTTCTTCCAGTAGAAAAGGCAATCACTTATAGACCATTAGTGCAAAAAATAACTAATCTAACAGTTTGGAACATCCTGTAGTCTTGTTCCTATGTATAGCTAGATATGTAGGTACGATTTTCATATTGAGTGTTAGAACATAATTTTAATCATACTGAATCATCTTCCTTGGATTTGTTTGACTTTATGATAAATACTCCCATATTACAACTTAGTTTTAATATTATTTTACTATCTGTCTTAGTAGTAGTCCATTAAGGTACGCTCTTTTTACTGGTTTCACACTTTCTCAAATGTTTTAAACACAATTTTTAGATAACTAAAAATTATGATATATAGTTTACTTAAGCATAGTTTACTTTGCCATTTTCCATAGTTTAACTATTTTCCTTTAATTGGGCATTAAATTTTTTTTTACCATTTTTTATCGTATCAGACTAAAATGAATAACTTTGTTAACAAAGCTTTTTTCTACATTCAAGGTTATTTGAGACATATTCCAGAAATGACCTAAATCTAGACCAGAAGATACTGGCAAATTATTTTTAAAAGCATCTTCTCTTAATACATTTCTATCAAAAGTATAGGGAAGTATATAGTTTATTATCCCCAAGCCAATGTTCAATGTATTTATTTTTAACTTGCACATTTGATTTTAAAATAATTTTAACTTTTAATTGACTATTAGTAAGATTGAACATTTTCTTATTTCATGGCATTTCTGATTACATTTATTGCTCATTAATCTAGTTGTATCTTACATTTATAAAAATCAAGTTATATAAGCTTCTTGTATTCTCTTCCATTCTCTTGTAACCTTTTGATTGAAACAGCATCCAAAAAATTTATTCAAATTTATTTATAGTGGTATTTTAATATTATATTGATAATATAAGACTTCTTAATATATAATTATATATTAATGTAATTATACTATGTGCTGAAACTTATAACTATATCAGTTGTTTTATGGCCAATATATTAATTACTTACAATTAATATATTATATTAATATATTATTTGTATATTAATATACGATCATCTGTTTTGTTAATATATAATATATTATATGTAAATAATATAATATAGTTATATATTGTTAATATATAATTATATGTCAATACATGATAATTTTATTTATTCAAATTTACTGGTTTCCATTTGTGTTTATGTGTGTATGTATTTTATACTAAAATCTTAGATTAGGGAGAATTTTCAAATATTATTGAATACCTCTTGTGTCCCAAGGACTGTTCTAGATACTAGAAATACATCACTGAAAAAAGTAGACTAATTCTAGCTTTAGTTAGTGGAACTTAACATTCTAGGTGAAGGAGACAGGTGTTAAATATAATAAACAAGTATACCATACTTAGACGGTACTAAGTATTACAGAAGAAAATAGACTAGGTAAGGGTGGTTGGGAAACCTTGGCATTTCACATTTGGGCAAAAACTTGGAGGATGGGAAGGAAATGAGCCATCCATATATCTGTGGGAAATGCATTCTAGGCAGAGAGAAAGCCAATGCAAAGACTGAAGCAGAAACAAATCTTTAAAAGAATATGGTCAAGAGTCTTTAAAAGACCAGTGTAGCCAGAATGGAGTGACCAAATGAGAGAGAAAAAGTCACTCCACTGCCAATGGAGTGATCAAAGGCAGTTATGTTCGGCCAGGAAAGTGAGGATGATATTTAAAAGGAAAAGGGTATTTCTGGTTGCTGTGTTGAGACTATGTCATAGGTAGAAGCCAAGAGACTATCAAAAGCTAAGAGACTATTGCAGGAAGAAAGGTAAGAAGTTGTGGTGGCTTGGACAAGGATGGGAGTAGTGACGGTAGTAAAAAGTGATTGGATTATGGATAAGTATTTAAAGAGACAGTCAGTAGGATTTCTTAATGAGACCTAATGTTTGACCTTAACATTTCAAAATTACAGTATCTATGGCCCTTTGTCTCAATTCATAATTTAAGATGACAGAAGGTTGTCATACTTATTACTACATCTTTTCTATTCTCATGTTTCTATACATAAGGGGGCTAACTTCTTATAAAGAATCCCACCTAAACTTTTAGGAAAAAATCATTAGATCCATTCTTCTTTTGAATGCTACTTTTCCTTCTCTAAAAATTAACCATAAATTATATTCTTTCATTCATCAGTTTTATATTTCTTTGACAAAAAAGAAATTAGTCTTTTTTTCTGATTATGAAAGTATTTGATATTCATTGTAAAAAAGAAAAAAAACATTCAAAATGAGTAGGCAGTCTTTTTCATTTATACCAGTATGGTGTCTTGCTTTTATTTTAGTTTCTTTGATAACAGATAAAGCAACAGAATACAGTAAGAGCTTGGACTCTGAATTTGACAGGTTGTTGAACCTCTTTAAATGTCAGTTTTCTAACTTGAAAAGGGGCATATTAATAAAGCCTAATTCAAAGAGTTATCATAGGATTTAATGAAATTATGCAGAGAAAGTACATAACACTTAGCACTTTAACTGACGTTTAGTAGGCCCTAAGTAATTGTTAGCGACAGTTCTCATCTTTTGTAAACTCTTTCAAGTAGTTCGCCCACTTTTCTGCTGTGGTGTTTATCTTTTTATTATTGATATATTAGAGCTGTTTGTTTATTACAGAACTAAGTGAGGATAATACCATTTGTCTTTCATTTGTTATAAATAATTTTTCCAGTTTGATGTTTGTTTTTCAGTTTACTTATGATGGTTTTGCTTTATGGTTTCTGCCTGTGATCTCTTTTAGAAAAGCCTTGTTCTTCTCAGACTTAGGGGTAAAGTTTCTTCTTATTTTCCCTTTTATATTTTTTATATCAAAAACTATGTATTCCTTCTAGTTTAGTTTACCATAAAGTATGATGTAGAGCTATAGCTTTGGTGTTTCCATGTGGCTGTTCCTTTATTCCAGTACTAGTTATTAAATAATCTTTTTATTTCTCGGATTTGAAATGCCATATTAACATACACTAAATGTATTTACTTGTTTACTTTGTCTTTTCACTAATATTTCTCTATTCTTACACAGTACCCCATAATATTTTAATTATTATAACTTATATACTGAGCATTTGATTCATGCCTGTATCATAGCTTTCTCAATGGGAAAAAAATTTATATATCACATTGGCTTTCCTTTACCAAAATAGCTTTTTATTTCAGGTAGAAAAGAAATATATGTTCATTACAAAAAAAAAGTTCAATGTGAAAAATTACCTGGAATAATCCTACTGAGATGATTTCATTGGTACATAGCCCTACTGACACTTTTCTCTGTATATATACCCTTGTAGATATACATTTGTATTTAAAATGTTACATGTATATGGTCTTTTTAAAAAGTCAGTTCTATTGTTAGCCTAAGAGAATTTTTATAAAATTTTGGCAAAAAGTCCATTATAATTTGCATTACTTATTAATGTTTTCTTAGTTCCTATAATTGTTAAATTTTTCTTGTTCATATTTATTTTAAATTTAAGCAATTATTGCATTTCTGTGAGTTTAGTTTTAATCTCAGATTATTATATATTTTCCTCTTTCCCACTCAGTCCCCTTATTATAAGTATTCATTATTTATCAGAGAATACTCATTGAAAATTATTTATTTAAATTGACCTAATGTTCTGTTATAGCCAGAAATGCTAACACAACCATGTTTGTCATCAGGTAGGTATTAAAAATAATATAGTAAACATTGCCCTGTACTTCTGCAAAATCATTATTGTCAGTCACTTGCCATATTGAACAGCAAACGAGGCTTGTGTTCAAGTATTAATTTAAAAATGGCCTGGACCAAGAAAGTCCAAAAGCACCTGTGACTAAAGTCTATAAAATCATTAAGAATTTGGATATTGTGACCCATCTGTAGGGAGAATAAGAAGGGAGATGCTTACTGTAATTCACGTAAAAGTCATTAGACATACAGAAATGCATACTAGATAAGAGAATTGTCAAAACAGCGAAAAAACAGTTTTTTTAAATTTTAAAATCTTTTTATACTAAAGTGTGTTAAGTCATCTTGATTTGTTTAAAGTAATATTTCCAAATACTGTTAAAGTAAGAAATCCTACATTTTATTTGTATCCTGAGTTTTAATATACTTCTCTAGTTTAAAGTATAAAATTATTCTAAAAGTTCATATTAATTCTTTGGTGGGACCATTTATCTTGTTTTGGTGATAGGAGCAGTATAGCCTCAACCTCTAGAGGAAATGGGAGCCATTGCAAATCTGAGGGTCAGGAGGAATCCTTGGTCCCACAGAGCTCAATGCAACCACCAGAAGGAGACAGCAAAACAAGTAAGGTGTTATTTTGCTTTAGTCCTTACGAAACCCCAGTGTTGAATGTTCATCTGGTTTTCTCTTCCCTTTGATGCTGCATTCTTGTTTCTTTTTTTTTCTAAATTACTTGTGCTTCTGTAGTCCAGCTGTTGCACAGATAAACAGGAGATAACAAAAGACAGAGACCTTAACCAGTTAAGATGGGAAGATATAACAAAGCTCAGTCTGCTCTGTGGACACAATGGGTGGCATAGGTGGTCATTATATTGCACATGGGTGAGATGTAAATGTTAACTGGAATTATCTTTCCCATTTTATATCTAACAGTGAAATCCACAGTAGCTATCTTGATTCTTTCAAAGACTCCAGGGGTGGGGAACCTGCAGCCTTAAGGAAATGTTGTAACCTTCTCAGTCTTTTGGTGTGGCATTTTGACAGGATCCAAATTTTACCTAACGAATCCCTTCATTAAAAGGGGCACAGCAGAGGCCTCGGCGCCTGTGGCTCAGTCGGCTGAAGTGCCAGCCACGTACACCTAAGGTGGCAGGTTCGAATCCCCAGCCCAGGCCCGCCAAACAGCAATGATGGCTGCAACCAAAAAATGGCTGGGCGTTGTGGCGGGCGCCTGTGGTCCCAGCTACTTGGGAGGCGGAGGCAGGAGACTCACTTGAGCCCAGAAGTTGGAAGTTGCTATGAGCTGTGATGCCATGGCACTCTACCCAGGGGATAGCTTGAGGTTCTGTCTCAAAAAAAAAAAAAAAATCATTAGAGAAATGCAAATCAAAACCACTCTAAGATATCACCTAACCCCAACAAGATTAGCTCACATCACAAATTCCCAAAACACCAGATACTGGTGTGCATGTGGAAAGAAGGGAACATTTCTACACTGCTGGTGGGATTGCAAACTAATACAGCCCTTTTGGTGAGAAGTATGGAGAATTCTCAAAGGTCTAAATGTAGACCTTCCATTTGTCCCTACAATCCCATCATTACTAGGTTTCTACCCAGAAGAACAAAAATCACTTTATCACAAAGACATTTGCACTAGAATGTTTACTGTCAATTCATAATTGCCAAGTCATGGAAGCAACCTAAGTGCCCATCAACTCATGAATAGACCAAGAAACTGTGGTATTTATATACCACGGATATTATTCAGACATTAGAAAAGATGGAGACTGGCAGCGCC
>CAUYQV010004126.1:0-18977 GCA_963574575.1 Galagoides demidoff
TTGTGGCAGGCGCCTGTGGTCCCAGCTACTTGGGAGGCGGAGGCAGGAGACTTGCTTGAGCCCAGGAGTTGGAGGTTGCTATGAGCTGTGATGCCATGGCACTCTACCCAGGGGGATAGCTTGAGGCTCCATCTCAAAAAAAAAAAAGAATATTTGGGGAGCTTTTTGTTATTATTTGGTTAAATAACCTTTTTATCTCTTTTTTCACATTAACCCCTATGGTTTGACTATGTGCTCTTTTTATGCTTTACCACAATTCCCATAAACTATCTCCATTGCTTTCCTTTTCTCTTTTATCCCCTTTGAATATACTGTTTTCAGACTCACAGATTCTTTCTTCAGATGATCAATTCTTCTGTTGACAGTTTCTATTGCATATTTTGATCCATCTTTTATAATTTTTATCTTTAAAGTTTAAGTATTTTAATACCTTCAATTTCTGATTAAATTTCTAATTTCTGATCATTTAACTTTTTCCTGATTTTTAAAACTTATATGTATTTTTGAAGTTTACTGAGTTTCCCAAAATAAAATTATTTAAAATTCTTTTTCAAACAGTTTGTGCATTTCTATTTCTTTGGATTCAGATACTAGAAAATTATTTTTGATATTTCTGGTGAATAACTATCCCTTTTCTTTTTCATTTGTCTTGCTGCATTATGTTGATGTTGGCAAAAATCACCTTTTCCAGACTTTATGGATGAATTTTAATATGGAGAGGCTGTCCCTTACTGGAGAGAAAAAGGGTTCTGTCTGAGTAAGGTACAGTAGCTCTGGTATCAGTGAGGGCTCAGTTCTATGGTCCCTCTGTAGACTGATCAGCTGAGCTCAGTGTCAGTGAAGATTGCCAGGAGACCAACAACTACTTCTGAAGATATCTGTTGTGGTAATGAAGGTTGCTGGGGTTTTCAGTGGGGATGAGTTCTAAATTCTCAGAATCTTTTTTACTCCCACCAGAGAAGTTGTTGCACAAGAGATGCCCCTTGGCACTGAACCTGGATTTTGGGCTGCATCAGGGTAGTGATGGCATTAGTATTTGTTTTGTGGTTCCACTGAAGCAATAGAAAAGAAACCTAAAGCCAAGGCTCAGGTGGAAGGGCTACAGCTCTCATTGTGGTGCAGTAATAATAGCACTGATACCTGGAGCACAGTCATCACCACTGCCATGTTCAGAAAAATATGTGAGGTAAGAATGCTTGTGAAGCAGCTAGGGAATCAATAATTGGAGCAAAATCTTATGGTGACCCTGGGGTTCAAGTGAAGCACACGTCTCTATGGTGGTTGAGCCAGTGACTGAAGTGTAGGTATGCTTTAAAAATCTTTGTTTCAGGGACCAGAGTATATACTAGCTTGCTATGAAAATGGCTTTGGCATCTGAGAGATAGGCATGTGTGATGCAGCTACAGAACTTGGTCTGAAGTGTGGACACTCTTGGCATAGTTGCATTTTGAGTTGATTAGGGCATGTGTGAATTTGGAAGGAGTGGTGACTGCTTTCCTAAAATGGCTCAACAAAGTCAGTTTATGAGGGGCTGGTGTCTCTATCTTTGAGCTTCCATAGTGGCAATGATTATTACCTCATAAATAGTTACCTCAGTAGCATAAGTTTCCTATGTCCTCTTTGGATCAGGCCTCAGGGGAGCACAGTGGTTCTCAGTGCATGACTGATACCAAAAGCCTCCACCTTTCCTCCTCCTGTCTAGCAGTCTCCAGGCACTTCACCATCAAGAAGAGGTACATTGATTTCACCAGATATTTTTTTATTTTTGTACACATAATTCTTTAAAATTTTCTCCACTATTTTTCTGCTCATCCTTTAATAGGCTCTTAGGGATGTTTCAGATAAAACTAAGCCTGCAATTGCCACATAAGCTAGCAATTGTCCTCTTGAGACCTTACTCCAGAAAAATTAAAACTTAACTTCACATGAAAAGTTATACATGAATGTTTTGATAGCTTTAGACATACAATCAAAAACATAACCAGCTCAGACATTATTCACAGTTGACTGTTAAAGAAACTGTGGTAAGCACATATCATAAAATATTACCTAGCATTAAGAAGTAATTATCTGTTCATATATCCAACAACTCAGATAAATCTCCAGGAAATTATGCTGAGTTATCACAGTAGTCACCAACATGCCAGATTGACCACGGAATTTAATGTTGGCTCTTGTCTTCAGGTCAAAATTTAAATATGAAGAACACTTAATTAATGTGAAGATGAGCTTGTCATTGTTTCCATGGAACAAACTTGGTTAGAGTGATGATTTTCTGACATGAGTTTAATATACACTGATATCACTAACTTTTGCATAAATGGATTTTAAATATCATTGGTAATGGAATTGAAATATTTTCTTATTACTTTTTGAATCAAAACTCACTGTTTTGGAATCATGAGAAAACATACTACAAAAGCATAATAATTTTTAGCCATTATAGAAAGTTCAGTTTTCCCTGTTTTCATGACTAAATCATAACCAGCAGCAGTAGCATTAGCAGAATCTTTATTTTATCATCATCATCCTTGCTATTTATAGCATGGGTTTTGGATTAGCAATATCAGTGTCACTTGGAAGCTTTTTAACACTTATAAATGTTAGTTCCATCCCCAGATTTCTGAAGTCGAATAAATTTCATGGTTGATTTGCACATACATTAAATTTTGAGAAGTCTTCACAATCATGATCATCCTCATAAACATTGCTTTATTTGGTACAATAGACTTCTTGTGCTTTTAACAAAAAATGTTTTCTCCCTTTTAAAATAGAACAACATAACTATGGAAAAAAATGTTTTCTCCTTATTTGTTTTGTTTCTTGTTTTGTATCCACTATATCATTTGGTATGTGGTCCAAGGGGCAGATCAATAATTTGTATCACTTATATGGTAAAATTGCATTGCAATGATAAATATTAATTATTTTATTTTCCTACATGTAATAAATAACCATCCTCTAAGTTATCTTCTCACTAAAAGTACAAAAAGCATGAGGGGGTTGTTAGAGTGCAGAAACTGGCTCAATAGGTCTTGTATGGGATTGATATTCTCCTGCATTCTCTGTATTTTAATGAATTCAATATAAGCAACCTTACTAATTTCCCCACTGTTGAATCAAATTATTTTGTGTTCAGTGTTAGCCTCTACTCTTTATAGGACAGGTACTTAGCATTGCCTTAAAACAATCAGACATGGAGAGAGGTAATTTATGTTGTTGTATTCATGTGTAAGCTGTATTTCTGCCATTACAGTCCCTTTACACAGAAGTTCACTCAGAAGGAATTTACATTTCTAAGGGAGAAAAAAGGCTGACTTTTTCCATAATTAATGATGCCATTTTCTGTATAGAACACAATAATTTATAATTTAACTTGGACAATTTCTTACTCATACGAGATTTGAAAATCTATTCACATATCTCTTCCCCTTAACAATCCCTATGTAATCCTGATATTTTCAAATCCATGATAATATAGAAAAATTATTAGTCCATGTCCACAATCATACATAGTTACACATCTGGCCTTTTGTCAGCTATACAAAATGACAACCAAATATCTGGCTGGAAGTTCTGCCTACTGGGAGAATTTCTTTCATTATCTTAAGTACTATATCATTTTGGCAGTCTACCTATTAACCAGCATGAGATTATTGGGCAAAGATTTTTTTTGGGCAAAATAATGATCCCCAAAGATGCCGCATGCTAATTGGAAGATTGTTTCACTATATGATGTCCACATGGTGTAGTAGTCAGTTAGGTTGCTCTAACAAAGTGCCATAGACTGGGTAACAAAAACTGCAAATATTTATTTCTCACATCTCTAGAGGTTAGGGAGTTCAACATCAAGAAGCCAGCAGATTTGATGCCTAGGGAGAGTCCACATTCTAGTTCACAGAAACTCATCTCTTTGATGTGTCCTCATGGGGCAGAAAAGAGGCCAGATATCTCTCCTGTGTTCTTTTGCTAAGGTCATTAATCTCATTCATAAGAGCTCTTCCTTTGGGATCTATTTCCTTCTCAGAACCCCACCTCTTAATACCATCCCAACATGAGTTAACAACTTAACATATAAATTTGAGGGCAAGAGGAAACAAATAATATTTGTTTCCTCTTGCCCTCAAGAGGAAACAGTCTATTTACAAAGTAAAGGAAAATTAAGTCACAGATGTAATTATTAATCAGCCGACCTTGAAATATGATAAGGGCATTGAATCATCCAGGTAAGTCTAATATAATCTCAGTAGTCCTCATAAGAGAATGAAGGAAGCAACGTGGTTCGTATTAGAGCTCCGAAAATACTATGCTCCTCTGCTGGCTTTGAAGATGGAGCCAGGAATGACAGCCAAGGAATGGAGGCGTCCTTTAGCACCTGGAAGGAAATAAACACATTTTCACCTACAACTTTCAGAAGAAACACAACCTTGCTGACATGTGATTTTAGTCCCTTAAGAATAATTGTGGTCTTTTTCAGATTCCAAAACAATAAATTTATGTTGTTTTTACCACTATAAAATAGGAACTAATAAATCATCCTACTTATTTATTCCTCTGCCAATTATTAATATGAAACTTCCCACGAGGACACAAGATATCATTTGAGGGAGGAGTGGCAATGAGGTAGAAATAGTCACTGTAAAAATACATGGTATTAGGTTATTAAGTATGAAATGTCCATACACTGACAGTGTATATATATGACATTGATACTTCTTGTCTTATATTTATTATGAAGATATATTCTCATTCTTTCTAATGTACATTTTGGCTTGTGACTACCTTTCAAATGTTTTTTAGAGAAATTTTGTGAAAATACAAATAAGTCAAAACTTCATGTTATTTTTGAATATGAATTTCAGGAGACAGCTTGAAATATCAACAAAGCATTTGGGAAGGATGTGGTTAATGCAGTATCTCAATGGTTTAAGAAGTTCCACTCTGGTGATTTTCATCTTGAAAATAAGCCACCTGGGTGACATGAGACCAAAGTATAGTGATGAGGAAAAGGCTATAGTGGAAGTGAATCTATTTCAATCTACCTGTGAATTAGCAGCAAGGTTAGACATAACTACTTCAACAATATTGGCAACAAATTAACAAGATAAATAAGCTGGATAGATGGTTTCCACTTGAATTAAATGAGTGTCAAAAGAGAAATCATCTCCAAGTCTGCCTTTCCTTGCTGTCACAACATAAAGGTAAATAATTTCTATACCATATTGTTACCTATGATGAAAAGTGGATTCTTTTTGACAATTGCAAGGGTTTGGCAAATGGTTGGATAAAGCTAAACCACAGTCCAAAACTAATATTCATCACAAAAAGCTATTAGTGTAAATTTGGTGCTGGGGCACTGGTATTACACACTACAGCTTCATAAAATCTGTTCAGTCGATTACGGCAGATGTCTACTGCAACCAAATGGACAAAATGATGAAAATGATGAAGATATTGTGGTTAAGCAGCCATGATTGGTCCATAGAGACAGGCTGATCCTCTTGCAAGATAACCCTCAACCACGTTACAAAAACAACACTGGTCAAACTATAGAAGCTGGAGTTGGAAACTCTCTGTCACGTACCACATTCACCAGCCCTTGCACCAACTGACTATACAATGATAATGTAGTAAGAAACTTACTCATGCAATTTACTTGAGCTTTCGATTCTACTGAGGTCCAATATCAAGTATACCACTTCCTCTTTGACATTGAACGTTACTATTTTCACAAAAATGCATGACTTGATGGATTATAGAAGATGAAATTAATAAAGATCTAAATCAGATTTCAATGGCTACTTGTTTTTCTATGATTAACGTTCAGTTTTTACCGATGTCCAATAGCAAAACAGAAGCTATATTTAAGGAATAACATAATTTCAAAAGAAGACATAAATTTACTTCAATACCCTAAAGTGTTCTGCTGAGATTCTTTTACTGGAGCTTTCCAGAGCTCCACACAGCAAGCTATGTCCTCTTTCAGCAGAGTATTAGGAAGAAGCGTAGAGAAATCACTATGTACTATTTTGACTTCGTAAGCCGGATTTTCTAGCCAGCATCTGGACAATACATTTACTTTTCTTCTTCCTTGACAAAGGAGTGGGTGGAGTGGGTGGGTAAAGATGTCTCTTAAGAAGTTCCTTTCCCCATATTCCTAAATAAAACATAGGATATTGAGAGAAAGATTCCATTTGCAAAACTTATTACAAAATTTTTGTTTCCATTAAATTTGTTGATCATCACACTTTTTTTACACAGTAACCAATATGGTTAAATGATTTAGAAGAAGCCATAAAACTGTAGTTATATGCACATGGGATACTGTTTATCTGCTCATTTTTGCCCATAAACATATTTATATTTCTATTTTTAAACCAGCACCTGTGCAGTGAAGAGAACTCCACATATTTCTTGGCATTTTAAATAACCTTCTAGTTAAAATATTATTTCACAAAACATAGGCAGACATTTTAGAGCAGGCAACAAGTTTATACTAGAAGACAAATTGCAAGACTGTTTAGAGGAAATAACTAAGTAGAAAAAAAGAGGTAAGAGGTAAAATTTCCTAAACTAATGCATTCAGATAATTTCCTAGGATACATTTCAGGGTTCTATAAAAAGAAGGAATTCTTTGACATAACAAAATATGTTTTTGAATAGCAAGGAAATTATGATGAATTATATGCCACGAGTACACAAATATAATTTTAAGATATCTTTATAGCTTTGTAATAAACTCCTGTTGCTTAACTTAGAGTGCTTTGTGTATAGATTATGTTGTCTAATTTTGCACCAAAAAGCAAGACTGCACTTAAATGTTTACCATGGCATGAAACATATCATGTTTTCAATAAATTATACATGTAATTAGATAATAAAGCAATTAATAACTGTCAAGTGCAAAACTACTTTTTCACCTTAGTTTTTAGCTCACTGTATTTGTATCAAAAGCTTCCAAGATCATTTACTAATTTCCAAAGAGTTATAAGTGAGTGAGTTTCTTGTCAGGGCCTTGAGGAAAGCTCTGTTCCAGGCATCCCTCCTTGACTTACAGACGACTGCCTTCTCCCCGTATCTTCCCATTGTCCTCCCTCCCTCTGTGACTGTGTTCACATATATTCATATCACGCCAGGAAAAACTTCTGTTTCAGTACAGGATCTTTAAGCTTAAAACTATTTAGTTGACTTAGTTCGAATTACAAGCTCATTAGGTTCTTTAAAAGTCTAAATGCGTCAGGACAGACTCTTTTCTGACAAAGGAACTGAGTGACCATCCTTCAGATAATGGCTCTGCAGCCTGCACAACACAGAGCAATGCGTTTTATCCCAGGAATAACAAATAGTTTAATGTGAATGAAGCACAGGGTTCTACTATAGAGAATGGTAGAATTAGCTCAAAACACACACACAAAGATCAATAGCAACTTTCCGGTTTAGGGAGACAATATAATCTCATGAAGGAATGATGTCAAATATTAAACATAACCATAAGCAATAAGCTAAGAGATGTATCAGGGCCCTTCCTGTTTTTCCCACATGCAAAATTTTTCAAAGTCTAGGCTATAGCTGACTACAGGGCTGGATGTAAGGAGAAGGGAGCTCAGCTGAGCAGAGATGCTTCGATCAATGTTCTTAAGTTTAAGACATGCTGATGAGTACAGAGTAGCAGAGCCTTAATATCAAAGAAGGCATCCAAAGGTCTGATAAGCATATGGCAATGTATTCAGCATTAGCAATCACAGGAATGGAAAATGCAGCCATGAGAAACCACTTCACATCTAGCAGAAGAGATATGGAACAGAAAACCCAAAGACGGGCAGCGCCTGTGGCTCAAGGGAGTGGGGCGCCGGCCCCATATGCCAGAGGTGGTGGGTTCAAAAAAAGAAAACTCAAAGACATAGAAAAGTTTTGGAATGCCCAGAATACATGGCTAGAAGTATAAACTCACACAATAACTTTAGAAAAAGTTGTCACTAAAGTTGCACATGTACACACACCTCAGGAATACTTGTAGTTTACTAGACAGGGCTGCCATT
This sequence comes from Galagoides demidoff, assembly GCA_963574575.1. Lineage (NCBI taxonomy): Eukaryota > Metazoa > Chordata > Mammalia > Primates > Galagidae > Galagoides > Galagoides demidoff. The sequence goes on from CAUYQV010004126.1 coordinate 8,040, forward strand.
AAAGGGTACCACAGACGTGGTAGATTAACAACAAAAAAATATTTTTCCCAGTCCTAGAGGCTAGAAGTCTGAGATTATAAGTGAGTGAGTTTCTTGTCAGGGCCTTGAGGAAAGCTCTGTTCCAGGCATCCCTCCTTGGCTTACAGACGACTGCCTTCTCCCCGTATCTTCCCATTGTCCTCCCTCCCTCTGTGACTGTGTTCAGATATATTCTGCTTAGAAGACCTCTACTCATATTGGATTAGGGTTTATCTTCGTGACCTCATTTTAATTTAATTACTTCTTTAAAGACCCTATATTCAAAGGAAGTCACAGTCTGAGGTACCAACGGTTAGGGGCTTGACACATGAATTTGAGAGAGTGAAACACAATCCAGCCCTCACAATACTCAGTAAAAATGCCAATTTATGTTCATAAAAAATCATGCATAATAATGTATATTGTATTAATAGTACTATTTGTTAATATTTCTAAAATGTAAACTATACAAATAAATATTAAAAATAAAATGAGTAAGTAAATTTTGATATATTTACCACATGGATGGTAGTGTAGGTGGATCTCACAAACTGAACAGAAAGGGGAAAACTTACAGGGTTGCATGATACTATTTCTTTTACATAAAGTTCCAAGAAGTGTAACAAGCAATCTATAAATGGTAGAAAAATAGGAAATATCCTGGGGGTGGCTGGGTAGGATTAGGATTGGAAGAAATACAAAAGGAGTTTAGAGGTAATATTTTAGGGTTTTATTGTTTTAATCTGAGTGTCTAGTTTGTGAAAATGTATTATATGCATAAAATGTATATTCATTCATGTATAACAAATGTATATTTGGTAATGATGTACATTTCGGAATGTTTTTGTACTATTATAGAACAAAATTTTTAAAAATTGAATTCACTGCAAGAGTTAAATCACTGATGTTGACATTTATAACAAAACACAGTATTTTGTGCTATTTTAGAGGACAGAGGGTGGTGGTTCATTAAAATTCAAATTCAACACTTGATGGAGGTGTTTTTATGTTGCTTTGACCATTAACTAGATTTAGAGCCTTGAAAACTATTTCGCCTTCCCTGACCCCAGATATTTCTGCCATAAATTAATGATTGCTGTGGTCTCTTTCTGAAGGTCTCTTTCAGCTTTAGATTTCTGTCGTCTTATTAATTGAATAATTAAAATTTGAGTAAAAATTATCGTTAATCATTTTATTTAAAAAAGAATAAATTTCCTAATGATGAAGATAAAAATCTATTTTGTATTTTACTATAGCTGAAATTCTAGAATTAAGTTTAATTATAGAATTATGGTTAATTTCTTATAATTAATACTGACAAATTAACATTTATAAACTTATTAATTTTGACATTTTGATTGTATGTTTTCTTTCTTTATGTGTGTGTGTTTTTTTTTTTTTTTTTTTTTTTAGATAGCGCCTCAAGCTGCTGCCCTGGGTAGGATACTGTGACATGGCAGCTCACAGCAACCTCCAGCTCCTGGGCTTAAGCGATTCTCTTGCCTCAGTCTCCCAAGTAGCTGGGACCACAGGCATCTGCTACAATGCCAGGCTATATTTGGTCGTAGTTGTCATTGTTGTTTGGCAGGCCCAGGCTGGATTTGAACCCACCAGCTCTGGTGTATGTGGCTGGAGCCTTGGCCACTTGAGCTACAGGTGCTGACTCGATTGTATGTTTTCAGAGTGAATTTGTTTATTTGAAAATAATTAAAATGGCAATATTAAAAGAATATCTACTTATTTATAATTTGAAACTTGGAAAATTATTTCTTTTTTTTTTTTTCTCATTAAACTTTGTTTTAATGGGTCTCAAAATTCTGTGACAGATTATTTTTGGTCATGTTGTTTCCATTAAAAAGTACTGATTTTAAAAACTAATAACTTAAAACTGCCACACAAAAAGAAACAAATGGTCCACAAAACATTTTCCTTTCCTTCTGAAGGTTTTACGATGCATTGTTATCATTAACCAGTCTTTTACTATTAAACTTAAATGGCCAATTGAAACAAACAGTTTTGAGACTGGTCTTCTACCACTGATTAAGACTGGGGTGGCAGGTATTAGAGATAATATTCATTTAGCCTACTGAGCTTTCTGGGCAGACTTGGTGACCTTGCCAGCTCCAGCAGCCTTCTTGTCCACTGCTTTGATGACACCAACAGCAACTGTCTGTCTCATGTCATGAACAGCGAAACAACCCAGAGGAGGACAATCTGAGAAGCTCTCAACACACATGGGTTTGCCAGGAACCATATCAATGATGGCAGCATCATCAGATTTCAGGAAGTTGGGGCCATCTTCCAACTTTTTACCAGAGCAGTGGTCAATCTTTTCCTTTAGCTCAGCAAACTTGTGGGCAATGTGAGCCGTGTGACAATCCAGTACGGGAGCATAGCCAGCACTAATTTGGCCTGGATGGTTCAGGATAATCACCTGAGCAGTGAAGCCAGCTGCTTCCAACGGGGTCATTTTTTCTATCACCAGCAACACTGCCACGACGAACATCTTTGACAGACACATTCTTGACATTGAAGCCCACATTGTCTCCTGGAAGAGCTTCGCTCAAAGCTTCATGGTGCATTTCCACAGACTTTACTTCAGTTGTAACATTAACTGGAGCAAAGGTGACCACCATGCTGGGTTTGAGAACACCAGTCTCCACTCGGCCCACAGGGACAGGACCAACACCACCAATTTTGTAGATATCCTGCAGAGACAGACGCAAGGGCTTGTCAGTTGGACGAGCTGGTGGCAGAATGCAATCCAGAGTTTTAAGCAGTGTTGTTCCACTGGCATTGCCATCCTTCCGGGTGACTTTCCATCCCTTGAACCAAGGCATGTTTGCACTTAGCTCCAACATGTTCTCACCATTCTAATCAGAAATTGGCACGAATGCTACTGTAACAAGGTTGTAACCAATTTTCTTAATGTAAATGCTGATTTCTTTAACGATTTCCTCATACCTCCACTGCCGGCGGCTCAGTGGAATCCATTTTGTTAACACCAACAATTAGTTGTTTTATACCCAGTGTGTAAGCCAGAAGGGCATTCTCACAGGTCTGCCCATTCTTTGAGATACCAGCTTCAAATTCACCAACATCAGCAGCAACAATCAGGATAGCACAGTCAGCCTGAGCTGTGCATGTAGTCATGTTTTTGATAAAGTCTCTGTGTCCTGGGGTATCAATGATAGTCAAATAGTATTTGTTGGTATCAAATTTCCACAGGACGATATCAATGGTGATACTACGCTCACGCTCAGCCTTGAGTTTATCCAAGACCCAGGCATACTTGAAGGAGCCCTTTCCCATCTCAGCAGCCTCCTTCTCAAATTTTTCAGTGGTTCTCTTGTCAAAGCCACCACATTGTAGATCAGATGGCCAGTAGTGGTGGACTTGCCCAAATCTATGTGTCCAATGATGACGATGTTGATATGAATCTTTTCCTTTCCCATTTTGGATTGTATGGGCAGTTTTCACAACACCTGTGTTCTGATGGCAAACCTGTTGCAAAAAAGCTTTTATTTTTTGTTATTTTTTTTATTTTGAGACACAGTCTCAAGCTGTCACCCTGGGTAGAGTGCTATGATGTCACAGCTCACAGCAACCTCCAACTTTCAGGCTCAAGCAATCCTCTTGCCTCAGTTTTCTTTTTCTTTTCCTATTTTTAGTAGAGACAGGGTCGGGGGGCGGGGGTGGTGTCTTGCTTTTTGCTCAGGTGATCCACCCGCTTCGGCCTCCCAGAGTGCTAGAATTACAGGCGTGAGCCACTGTTCCCAGCCTTGGTTTTTTTTTAGATAGGGTCTTACTCTATTGCCCTTACGAGAGTGCCATGGCGTTATAGCTCACAACAACCTCCAACTTATGGGCTCAAGTGATTGAGTAGCTGGAACTTCAGGAGCCCAGCACAATGCCCAGCTATTTTTTTGTTTTGTTTGTTTAGCAGGCCTGGGCCCAGTTCGAACCCACCAGCTCCAGAGCATGTGGCCAGCGCCCTAACCACTGAGAAATGGGCGCCCTGTTCTCTGATATTTAAACTATTTTGTCACTACCTTTGCTTCAGACAGTTAAGATTCTCTACATCTTTTCTCATTCCCAGCCCTGTATCTTTCTCAATCCACCTTGGAGACCCTTTTACTTCCATGTGTCCCTTCAACTGCTGGCCAAGTTCCATTATAATGTCTTATCTTCCACTTCTAGTTCAGGTTCAGCTTGTTTATTTCAACTATAAGAATCAACAAACATCTACCGGGACAAATCTTATGTAAAGGCCATATATAGCCCAGCATCTACCAGGAAAACTACTTACATGTTGTCTGTACCTCTATTTCCCTACAATTTCTGTAAAATGCCCCTCTGAACAGATAGGCCTTGTCAACATGTTAGAAAGGCCTGGGCAGAGAGGAATTATTTCCTTTCATGATTTATTCCCTGCACTGGCCTAAAGAAACTTACAAAATAGTTGGAAAGACAAAAACACATCACAAACAATGATTTTGTACAGAGGATTGATGTCGGAAATAGGAAACCTTAATCCTGGTTCCTAATGACGTCATTGTGCCATTAAGGCAAATGACATGATCTAAGATTTCACGCCTTCTTTGTAAAATGAGGGCATTAGATGAGATGATAATAATAACAGCTAAAATTCACTGAGCACTTACATATACTAGATCCTATACTAAACATTTACATTGAAACCTCTCAGCACTACTATGAGGTAGGTACCACTATCATCCTCATCTTATAGATAATCCATGAAATCCTTTTAACTCCCGAGTTCTATAGTTATGTGATTTCAAGTTAATAGTAGTAGTTTGTAGTATTATATATATGCTATATATATTAATAGTAATTTGTATATTCCAAAGGTGGCCACAACAACATTTCTCATCTCATATGCTTTTTTAAAAAAAAGTTTTTAGAGATGGGGTCTTGGCCCAGGCTGGCCTCAAAGTCCTAGGCTCAAGTGATCCTCCTGCCTCAGCCTCCTGAAAACAAGCAGTCCCCAGGTTAGAAACATCCAACTTACATACAATTGATACTTACAAACAGAGGCTATTGGGGACTGGGCAAGGCGGCTCACATCTGTAATTCTAGGACTTTGGGAGGTTGAGATGGGCGGATTGCTTGAGCTCAGGAGTTTGAGACCAGCCTGAGCAAGATCAAGACCCTGTCTCTAGTAAAAGTAGAAAAACTAGTTGGGTGTTGTGGCAGGTGCCTGTAGTCCCAGGTACTCAGGAAGCTGAAGAGGATCACCTGAGTCCAAGAGTTCAAGGTTGCTGTGAGCTATGATGATGCCATGGCAAACTACACCCAGAGTCACCCAATAAAACAATAACAAACAACGACAACAACAAAATGGAGGTTATTACAGGCAATAGGTAGCTGTTCCAACTTATGTATAAATTCAGTTTAAGAATGAACCTACAAAACCTATCTCGTTTGTAATCCAGGAACCACAGACATGTATCACCCATGCCCAGTTTATATGTAGTATGCTCTTCTTGAAGTATGAGGTGGGTCTATGTCCCTTCCCATTGAATTTGGATGGGTTTGTTACTATGAAGAAACTGATGTGTGTGACTTCTGAGGCTAGGTCCATAAAAACCAACACAGTTTTATTATTTTTCTATTTCAAATTACCACAAACTTTGTGGCTTAATACAATACCCATTTATTAGCTTATGGTTCTGTAGGTTAGAATTCTGGGTATTGAACAACTGGGTTCTCTTTGCTCAAGGTCTCACAAGGCTGATATGAAAGTATTAGCCAGACTGGGTTCTTGGATGGTTGAGGGGGTAAATCCATTTCAAAGCTCATTAGGTGGTTAACAGAATTCAGTTCTTTATGGTCCTAAGACCGAAGTCCCTGTTTCCTTGCTGGCTATCAGCTAGAGGCTACTTGCATTCCTTGTGGTATAGCCACTTTCACTTTCAAAGCCAGCTTTGGAGAATGATATCCCTTCCATTTCCTTACAAGGAAGCCCAAGTGGCCTGTATATCTGCCCACCCATGTGGAGAGAAGATGAGTTCCCATCTCCCTGGGACAACATCCCCAGCTGAGCTCCCAGTCTAACAACCAGCGTCAACTTGCCATGTGAGTGAGCCATTTTGAAAGTGGATTCCCCAGCCTCAAGCTAAACCAGTCCCACTGCTGACACATGGAGTAGATGGAGCTGTCCCCATTAAGTCCTGCTCAAACTACAAATCTGTAAAACAACATATCGTTGTTGTTCTAAGCCACTAAGTTCTAGGGTGATTTGTTATCCAGCAATAGGTGAGGGAAACCAAGTAACAACCAATGTAAGATAATCTACAAGTACCGAAAGCTTCTTGTGAACAAGGAGTGGCAGCTTCTACTTCTTTGAGTTCACTGGAGTATCTTGCAGTGTAGTCCTAAAATGTCATCCAATACATACTTGCTGATTATTAATTCTAATTTTACTAAACTGACTTATACTAGTTATCCATATTTGAAAATCCAGCATTTTAAAAGAGCTATCTCATAATTATGCTACTTTCCTTTTGAACAACGGCTATTTTATTTATATATATATGTATATATATATATAAAATTTTTTTTTGTAGAGACAGAGTCTCACTTTATGTCCCTTGGTAGACTGCCGTGGTGTCACACTGCTCACAGCAGCCTCCAACTCCTGGGCTTAGGCGACTGTCTTGCCTCAGCCTCCCGAGTAGCTGGGACTACAGGCGCCCACCACAATGCCTGGCTATTTTTTTGTTGTAATTTGCTGGGGCTGGATTTGAACCTGCCACCCCTCAGTATATGGGGCTGGCGCCCGACTTACAGAGCCACAGGTGCCGCCCTATTTTTAAACTATATTTACAAAATACTTAGAATTTAAATGAACAGATAATAAACATCAATTTTAAAGGTAGCTCTGACTTAAGCATGTAACAAAAACCTTATACTCCTTAATTAATATTTTGAAATTAAAAAAAGCAAGAAAATGAAAAAGATATTATAAGGTAGAATAGCCTTGTGTGTAAATTACTACATAAAGTATTAATGATACTTCAGTGTGCATTCAATCACTTCTCAAAAACTGCCATTTTTATCAGAAAAAGTTGAAAACAGTAGAAAATAATCACTTTTGTTATCAAATAATTTTTATCATGGATATTAAAACTATTAGGTGAAAGACTGTTAGAGAACAGAATATCTATACATTCTCTAAGTGACTTCCCCTGGATTATTTGTTGAGTACAGAGGGGAAATGTTACTTTTACAATGGACAAATCCAAATTAAGGACATTCTAAAAAACTATTGACCTGAACTCTTCAAAAATGTTAATGTCTGCTGGGTACAGCGGCTCTCACCTATAATCCTAGCACTCTGGGAGGCCAAGGCCTGTGGATTGCTTGAGCTCACAAGTTAAGAGACCAGTCTGAGCCAGAGTGAGACCCAGCTCTAAGAAAATGGCCTGTATTGTGGCAGGCACCTATAGTCCCAGCTACTCAGGAGGCTGAGGCAAGACGATCACTTGAGCCCAAGAGTTTGAGGTTGCTATGAGCCATGATGCCACGGCACTCTACCAAGGATGACAAAGTGAGACTTTGGCCTAAAAAAATAAAAATAAAAATGTTAATGTCATGAACGACAAAAAAAGTTGGGGGAATCTTGTATATTGAAGAAGATTAATCAAAGGAGTTAACTAAATGTGAACTTTCATTGGATCCTGGATCTCCTCCCCTCCCCCCAATAAGAACAAAACAGCAATAAAGTTATAAAATTTAAATATACATTACATATTAGATAATAGTGCTGAACTAAATGTTAATTATAAGTGTTTTATTGCATTGTAGTTAAGTAGGAGAATGTCCCTGTTATTAAGAGATGATAAAATCAGGCCTGGTATGGTGGCTCATGCCCTCTGGGAAGCTGAGGCAGGTGGAGGTCAGGAGTTTGAGATAAGCCTAAGCAAGAGAGACCTGTCTCTACTAAAAACAGAAAAACTGGGCAGTATCTGTGGCTCAGTGAGTAGGGTGCCAGCCTCATATACCGAGGGTGGCGGGTTCAAACCCAGCCTGGCCAAAATGCACAAAAAAATAGCCAGGCATTGTGGCAGGTGCCTGTAGTCCCAGCTACTAAGGAGGCTGAGGCAAGAGAATCACCTAAGCCCAAAAGCTGGAGGTTGCTGGGAGCTGTGACACCACGGCATTCTACTGAGGGCAACAAAGTGAGACTCTGTCTCTAAAAATAAATAAATAAATAAAACCAGAAAAACTAGCTGGGCATTGTGGTGGGCATTTGTAGTCCCAGCTATTAGGGAGGCTGAGGCAAGAGGATTGCTCAAGCCCAAGAGTTTGAGGTTTCTCTGATCTGTGATGCCACAGCACTCTACGCAGGGTGACAATGAGACTCTGTCTCAAAAAATAAAAAATGCTGAGCGGCGCCTGTGGCTCACTGAGTAGGGTGCCAGCCCCATATACCAAGGGTGGCGGGTTCAAACCCAGCCCCAGCCAAAGTGCAACAAAAAAATAGCCGGGTGTTGTGGCGGGCACCTGTAGTCCCAGCTACTGGGGAGACTGAGGCAAGAGAATCACTTAAGCCCAGGAGTTGGAGGTCGCTGTGAGCTGTGACATCACAGGACTCTACTGAGGGTGATAAAGTGAGACTCTGTCTCTAAAAAAAATAAATAAAAATAAAAGATGGTAAAATAGGGGTGAAATGTAACTATGTCTGCAAGTAACATTCAGATAAATTATGTAAAGATTAAAGTTCTGTACCTGATGGAGGAATTTTGTGTCAACATCTAGTCAACACTGTCCGGAGACAGAACATAACAAGCAAAGTTTCTTTCTTCACAGTTCAGGAGAAAGTGGCTGAACCTTCACCTCCCTGTGGAGCGGTGGGCACTTTAAGGTGGCTGCAGCACTGTGAACAAAGACCGAGGCTGCGGTTCCACCTCTGTCTACGCACTTTATGGCAGACCATGGAAGGTGTGAAGGCGCAAGGGCGAGTCTGCGCCTCCCATCACCCCCACAGGAACACACCATGGTGGCACGTGCACACTTCACGGCAGTCAACACGCAAAGGCGTGAGCACAAAGCCACGCCCTTCCACCGTCCCAGGCACACACGTAATATCAGCACGTGTGGTCAAAGCAGACACTGAGTCCAGGTTGGCCTCAGGCTGGGGGCTCCACGTTACAGGCCGTTGTCGACTGGCTGTTTGCCCACTGGTGCAGTTACAGGTGTAGCCATTATGGCAGGAGTGGCAGCACTGTGGTAGAAGATGAGAGATTTCGTGAAAGTTCCAGGAATATCTGACCAGCATGCACTTCTGAGGTCTTGTAGTCAAGTGGGGTCTTCCTCTGGCCGCCTTCAAGGAAATGAGGGCACCATCAGACATCATCAGCGGCCACATGACAACAGCTCTCATCTTATACTCAATGGCCTTCCTGCGCTTCGCATAATGCGTAAGGTCTCGAAACTTGCTGATGGCTTGCCATGCCACCAACATGGTGGGGCAGACCATCCAGGCGAGCTGCTGCCTACTCTACCACTACGGCAACAGCGTTGTGATGGTCACCACTGTAGAAAACTGCGACCTTCCCGCTACCATCTAATCTGAAGCCAGCCCCACTGCACAGTTTCTGAAATGAGCTTCTTAATGGCTGAGAGGGCCTGATCAAATCTTTGCAGCTTGCAAGCATGAACTATCATTCTTCCTGAAGAAAGACCAACAAAGACTCTGGTTTTGACCCTGATATCTCATTTAAACCTGCAGTTTGGTTAATAAAATAGAAAATAGTATTGAATTAAGCTGTTGAGTGTTGCCTATTTTTTGAACTGGAAATAAAATGTTTAGGTGAGGGTAGATTGGTTGGTCTCCCTCTTGGCAGGACCTGCAACTTGGTTAGTTTATAATGGTGAGGAAGACTTTGCATGAAGGACAACTTCAAGTTATTCAAACTTGCAGCTTTGTTTGCTTTTTTTTTTTTTTTTGCAGTTTTGGCTAGAGCTGGGTTTAAAGCCGCCACCTCCGGCATATGGGGCCGGCGCCCTACTCCTTTGAGCCACAGGCACCGCTCTGCAGCAGCTTTGTATTTAATGCTTTCTTGGGAACATGTTTTTATTGTTTTGTGTGTCCAGTGTAAATAGGGTGTTTAGTATTACACATGACTTAAAGCTTGGTACAATCACATAACTACACCAAAACAAATGTGGGAGTTACTACTACTGCGGGAAATGTTTTGAGGTGGGTTTTAATGAATGTAATGAAATTAAACTGAAGTGTTTAGGAGAACATAGAATTTCCTGGTAACTGAGAGTACCTACAGACTCAGTCATGGAGACAGGAGTAACAACTCCAAGGATAGTTACTCCCAATGCTGGGTTCTAGGTAAATATAAAGTAAAAACAACAAAATCATTATTCTTTCTTGCTTTGCTTATCCTTAAAAATGGGGAAATGGCAGTTTGTAAAACTGGTTAACAATCACTCTGTGTTAGCTCGGCGCCTGTAGCTCAAGTGGCTAAGGTGCCAGTCACATACACCTAAGGTTGTGGGTTCGAATCCAACCCGGGCACGCCAAATGATGACAGCTGCAACCAAAAAATAGCCAGGCGTTGTGGCAGGCACCTGTGGTCCCAGCTACTTGGGAGGCTGAGGCAGGACAATCACTTGAGCCCAGGAGTTGGAGGTAGCTATGAGCTGTGATGCCACGGCACTTTACCCAGGGTGACAGCTTGAAGCTCTGTTTCCAAAAAAAAAAAAATTGTTTCAATATTAATATCAAATCTACAGACTGTGAAATACAAATAACATCCTATGCACCTCCCCAACTAACTTAAGAGACCCTTCTCTCCATGGGGGCTCCAGAAAAATTTAAAACAGTTCCCAGCCATCATGGGATGGGAAGTGTAAAGCACAATTACATGTCCACAGGTT
>CAUYQV010004134.1:0-29930 GCA_963574575.1 Galagoides demidoff
CATTTCCACTCAGATCAGGAACCAGGCAAGGTTGCCCATAGTCTCCACTGCTTTTTAACATTGTGACTTTGTGTGGGGATGAAGATTTTTGTTGGAGTTGAGATCTACTTTTATTCATTATGGTCTGTAAAGATACAAGGTATAATTTCTTTTTAATGTGTTGAGGTTTGATTTGTGTGGTATAATATGATTAATCTTGGAGAATGGTCCAAGCTGAGAAGAACATGTATACAGAGCATTTCACCCCAACACTACTGAATATATCTGTTAGGCCCATTTATTCTGAGGTTGTGTTTAAGTCCTTTGTTTGGTTTCTGCTTGGATAGCCTGTCCAATTCTGTCACTGGGGGGTCAATATCCCTGACTATATTATGGTAATGTAGGTTATCATATTCAAAACAAGGAGGATTCATTTTATAAATCTGGGGTCATATGATTTCCATGATCAATATCAAGAGTCCATCTTTGTCTTTCTTTCCTTGTATTGCTTTAAAATCAATTGTTTCTGCAAAACAATGTTGATTCCTGCTCTTTTGTTTTTGATTTGTCTAAAATACTGTTTTACAACCCTTCCCCTGCGTCTTAATTTGTCTTTGGGAGTTAGATGTGTGTGCTGAACATAGTATATACGTGGCTTGTACCTTTTTATCCAGTCAGCTAGCCTGTGTCTTCAGTGGGAAATTAAGCCATTTACATTTATTGAGAGAATTGACAAGTATGGTAAAGTAGTGTTTATCTTGTTTTGTGGATCTCTGTTGCCTTGCTTTGTTCCTCAGTGTCCTGGAGTCCTTACTTTGCTGGTGGTCCGTTGTGTTGGTCTGTATATAGTACAAGTCTAAGTACTTCCTACAAGGCTGGTCTTATAGTGGCAAATTTCTTCATTGTTTGCTTGTCGGTAGAAGATTGTATCTCCACTGAATAAAAAACTTAGTTTTGCAAGATACAGAATTCTAGGCTGGCAGTTGTTTTTGTTCAAAAAGATTGAAGGCTGGAACCCACTCTCTTCTGCCTTGTAAAGTTACCACTGAAAAGTCTGCTGGCACCCTAATGGGCTTGCCTTTGTTGGTCAACTGTTTATGTCTGGCTGCTTGCAGAACATTGCCTTTCATTTTGACATGGGCCATTTTAATTACAATGTATCTAGGATAGGGTTTGTTTGAATTTAGTCACCCAGTCATCCTGAAGTTCAATAGTACATAGTATCTGTATGTCTAGTCCCTGGAAATGTCTTCAACTAGAGCTTCCAAGATTTTGAGACTCTCTTCTTCCTTGGCAATATCTCTGATTCATATATTTGTACACTTTGCACAGTTCCATATCTAAAACATTGGTCTGACTTTGGTCTCTTTTCTGCCTTTTTAAATGTTTGGGTAAACTCAAAAAGAGAGTTCTTGAGATTATTTCTTCATAATCCAATCTGTTACTGAAACTTTCTGATGTGTTTTGAATCTCTCTGAATGCCTCTTTTATTTCCTTAAGCTCCATTATATCCTTTCAAATTATGTCTAGATCCTTGATGACTTTGTGTGTAGTATCATTGACTTCTTGAGACAATTTTTGGACTTCATTCATTCATCATATTTTCCATGCATATTCTGAATTCCATTTCAGTCATTTCAACAAATTCTTTGTGGATGGCATTTTTTTGCTTTAGTGTCACTGTATTCCCTTGTAGGAGTTGATCTGCTCTGAGCTTTAATTTTGCTGGGGTTCTTTTGATGATTCCTTCTCGTGTGTGTGTTCTATTCTTTTTTAAGCTTAAGCTAAAAGGTTAGGGTGTCCTTGACTCATCATTGAGAGATACTCTCATTGGGCTTGATTAGCTAGCTCACAGGAGGTAGTCAAGGCCTGGAGGGCAGAGTTTGGGCCAACCAAGTGGCATATACCAGTCTTTCAGCTTTTTCTAGGGCCATTTGGATGCACAGTCAGGTGGGCTGATGTCCTGGAACATACAGCACTCCACGTGTTCTTCTAGGTCTTGGTAATGCAGAGTGGCAGCTCCTTGTCTCATCAGTTGCTCAGCAGATTTTAGGGCTGCTTGGGTACCAGATCCTGTGGGCTAGTATTAGTTTCATAGGCCTCAGGGGCAGAGCTCTTCACTCCTCTTCCAGGACCTGCTAAAGCAAATCATTAGCTTACTGTTCTGCTGGCCACTTAGCAGATTTTAGGACCATTAGTTAGATACCAACTTGGAGGGGATGATGTCAGTTTCAGAGGCCATGGGCGATGGAGCTCATCACACCCCTTTGAGGAGATGTCAAAGCAAAGCACCAGGTTGCTATTCCAATAGCCTGCTCAGCAGGATTGGGGGGCGGCTTCAATACTAAATCTGACAGGCTGATGTCAGTTTGAGAGGCCCACGGATGAGGAGTTCCCATTTCTTCCAGGACCTGTCAATGCAAAGCTTCAGCTTGCTGTTCCAGTGTCCCACTCAGCAGAGTTTGGCAGCTGCTTGGATACTAAAACTGGCAGGCTGATGTCAGTTTCAAAGGCCCCAGGATGTGGAGCTCACCATATCCCTTTGTCACTGATCATTTAAATGAGCTACTGCTTTCTCTGGAGACCTTCTTGCTCACAGCCTGTCAAAGCTGCCACATTAAGGGCTTCATGGAATGTGGTACCCTGAAGTCCAGCTTACTTTTCTCTAAGTTGGGTGTGGCTGTGGCAGGGCTTCCATTTGAAGCCCCTAACCTGGGGGTAGTGTGCAGCTGGCAAACCAAACTGTCCATGAGGATGAGATGATGTCAGAACCAGCTAGGTAGGAGGTAGGTACAGCCTAAGCACCAGTCTTGCCAGTGTCAGTACAACTGAGCCAGTGTTTCCTTTTGCAGTGTGGCAGGGGAGGCACTCCCAGATCTCAGCCTACTGATGTTGTCATCCAGTCACAAAATATGGGGCCCCCTGAGTTTCAGCCTGATATATAGTAGGGAGGCAGGGCTCATCTCTTTTCACTACACCCTGTCTACTCCACAAGTAGTTCCCACTGGATGCCAGTGGGAGAGAAGCTGGCGTCCACAGTGCACACTTATATGGTTACCATGGGGGAGGGGCAGGGTCTAGACTTTTTGCCACTCCAGTACTGGGGGGGTGGGCCATGTTTGTGGTGATGCAGGATGTCACATGGTGACAATGCTGAGAATGGTAGTTTGAGCGTCTTTCATAATGCCACCAGTCCCACCCACTTCTATGATAACTTATTACCCCATTCATTCATGAATTGCCTAGCACTCATGACCCATCTCAAAGTCCCCACCTCTCAATGCTGCCACATTAGGGGTTACATTTCAACATGAGTTTGGCAGGGACAATTCAGACTATAGCACCAATATAATGCTGATGTGCCCTAAGTATTCTTTAAGGAGTCGTCTTTTATGCCTGCTGGTACTATCTTGGGGGTTGCCTTGCTTGAGTATTCTCAGAAAAAATTTTCTTTACTCTAGCTTTCCCACCAGATACATACTTCATATGGAAATCCCCATTCCCAATGTTACAGCCCCTCAGGCACCAGGAAGGGGCTCTGCTTTTATCTGGCACTCCAGCTTTAGAGAGTGAAATGCCTTCTTTTATCACAGGAGTTTTGTGCAGGTACTGGATCTCTCTGCTGAGGCAAATAAAGAGGCTGCCTTATCAAAGCAGGAAGTCTAGGAAGAGGCCTAGGGTATGGCACTCCCCAGCCAGTGGTATTTCAGCCAAGAACGTGCCTGTGAGGAGACCCAGGGAACACTTGAAAGCCCTCCCCTCTCTGGGGACAATGAGCAGCATTTCCTGTGCATCCCCACTCAGCCTATGTGCACCAAGCGTAGTGAAGACCTTCTTCCTTCATGCACCCAAGAAGAGAAGTCATCTGGTGCTGCTTGTTACAGAAGGGATTTCCAGTGACTGAGATAAATTGAGAGCGTGTAAGCACTTCATACACTGCCTTAGTGGTGTAGCCATTTTTGTCTGATTATCTTGTTTGATTTATTAAAAAAAAAAAATAGGCGGTGCCTGTGGCCCAGTGGGTAGGGTGCTGACCCTATATACTGAGGGTGGCGGGTTCGAATCCAGCCCCAGCCAAACTGCAACAAAAAATAGCCAGGCATTGTGGTGGGTGCCTGTAGTCTCAGCTACTTGGGAGGCGGAGGCAAGAGAATTGCCTAAGCCTAGGAGTTGGAGGCTGCTGTGAGCTGTGATGCCAAGGCACTGTACTGAGAGCAACAAAGTAAGATTCTGTCTCTAGAAAAATAAATAAATAAAAGATTTCTCACAGGTCTGAAGGCTGGGAGTCCAAGTTTATAGTGCTAAGCAGATTTGGCGTCTGCTGGAGGCTTGTTTCCTGACTGGCCATCCTATGTCCTCCCATGGTGGAAGGAATGAAGATACTCTCAAATGCCTCTTTCATAAGGGAACTAATCCCATTCAAAAGGGCTCCATTCTCATGATCTAATCACTTCCCAAAGGCCCCCACCTGCTAATATTACCTTTAAGGTTTAGGGTTTCAACATAGGAATTGGGGGAGTAGGCACAAACATGCAGACCACAGCACCCACTAAGCCTATATTTACCTTCTCAATACCCTATCCCTAATCCTTAGCCATAATTTCCAGCCTTAATTCTAGCCCACAGCCTATCTTTAGCTTCAGCTGTAACTGATCCCTGAACCCTAGTCCTACCCCTAGCTTACAACCTAGCCCTAGTTGCAGCTTTACCCTATTTCTAATCACTAGTGCTAATCCCAAACCCTAGCACTTGACCACAACCTGTCATTACCCCAGCTGTAGCGGATTCCAAATCCATAGCTGTAGCCCACACCCTAACCCCAGGGCATTCACCTGTCTGCTTGTTCTCATGGAAAAGACTTGCTTGCCACTGCACTAGCAACAGCACATAACCCATTTGGAGTGATGCTATTTCCTCTTTCAGATAAGTCTTCTGAGACCTAGTAGCTAATGTACTTCTCTGAAGTAAATGAAAGTTTCTTTACCAGAGGCCACATCTTCACTTTGTTCCTAATTGTGGATGCAATCAGTTGCCATGGTGCTTTCTGGAACAGAAAATACTAGTTTTTTAAAGAATAAGTTGCTCTTTTCTGAAGGTGACCGTGAAGTGATTTTCTACAATTATGTCCAGATGGCTGAATCATAGGCCTTTGAATGGCCTACTTCTCACTGTGAAGAGAAGTTTGCCACTGCATCAGCACATAATGCTATTTGGAGTGAAATGCTGTATCTTCTTTAGAATAAGTTTCTGAAACTTAGCTGCCAATGAGTCCCAGACTTAAATGAAAGCTTGATTACCAGAAGTTGCATCTGCACTGTTCCTAATAGTGAGTGGACTCAGTTGGCCAATGTGGAATCTAGAAGAGGCAATAGGACATACACCTCTCTCCCTGAAGGTTGTCTTTAAAGTGTCTTTTTACAAGTAAGTACAGATTGCCTACAGGAGCAGGGCTAACTAATGTAGGTTATTCAGAAACCTGCTTGAATGTTTGACACTACACCAGTATTATACCAGCACTTACACTGTTGAAGGGAAATGCCATTTCTTCTTTTAGAATAGGCTTTTGAAACTAAGCAGCTTCTTAGTTCTTTACAGGTATTTCTAGATCATGGGATGAGCATAGCTATCTCAGGCCATGCAACTGGTTTCTGCTTCTCATTGAGAAGATGTGTTTGCCACTGGAACAGTATTTCACCAGTACTTATCCTGTTTGGAATGAAATTTTGTTTCTTCTCTTACAGGAGGCTCCTGAAACCTAGACACTGTCATGTGTTTCAAAGCTTCATTTACAGAGGCTCCATCTGTACTTTGTTCCTAAAAGTGAAAGTAATCAGTTGCCAGTGTGCTATCCAGAACAGCCAGTACTTATTTTGGTAAGCTAGCATCTCTCTCTCTCCCTCTATCTCTCTCGTTATGTGATCTTCACAGATATGTGTCAGTGGCTGAGTGGAGCATAGCCATCATAGACTATTCTTGTGCCTCCTGGTACGTTTGCCTGTGCATCAGCAGTTCACAAGCATGTATCCAGTTTGGAATGAAATCCCACAACATCTTATTTTCTATGTAAGGATTCTGAGACCAAGCCACTAATGTCCTTCCCCGACTTAAATGAAAGTCTCACTAACCAAGGCTGCAACTGCACTTTCTCTTTACTACAGAATGCAGTAAGTAGCCATTTTTCCATCTGAAGCAGCAAATACTTTTATTGATCAATTCTATCTCTCCCTCCTGGTGCCTATAATTGGAGTCTTTATGGATATTTGTAGATGCATGGGATGAACATAGCTATCATAGGGCATTGACCTGTCAGCTTGTTTGTCATTGAGAAGATATATTTGCCAATGCACACACTTTCACCAATAATATCCCACTTGGAATGAAATACCATCTCTTCTCTTAGAGAAGGCTTCTGAACTAGCAGTGAATGTACTTGTCAAATGTAAATGAAAATTTCATTGCTGGAGTTTCGATCTGCATTCTCCCTTACTAGTGAATGCAGTCTGTGCTATCTTTATCAGCCAATACTTCTGTTTAAAACAAAACTAACAGACAGCACTGATGATGCCTGGGAGTGGGAACAGTATCAATGATGCCTGGGAGGGAGGACAATGCTGATGATGCCTGGGAGGGAGGACGATGCTGATGATGCCTGGGAGTGGGGACAGTACTGATGATGCCTGGGCTTGGGGATGGCACCGATGATGCCTGGGATTGAAGGCAACATTGATGATGCCTGGGGGTGGGCACAGCATGGATGATGCCCAGGAGTTGAGGTAGCACCAATGATCCCTGGGAGGGAGGACAACAATGATGATGCCTGGGAGTGGGGACAGCACTGGTGATGCCTGAAAATGGGGCTAACATTGATGATCCCTGGCAGTGGGGACAGTACTGATGATGCCTGGGAGGGGGGACAGCACCCATGATGCCTGGGAGTGTGAAAAGCACTGATGATTTCTGAGAGTGAGGGCAACACTGTTGATGCCTGGATTGGGAACAGCACCGATGATGCCTGTGAGGGAGGACAACACTGATGATACTTGGGTGTGGGGACAGCACTGATGATGCCTAAGAGTGGAGAGAACACTGAAGATGCCTGAGAGTGGGGACAGCATAGATGATGCCAGCTAGTGGGAACAGAACTGATTAAGCCTCAGTGTGGGGAGAGCACCAATGGTGCTTGAGAAGGAGGACAGCACCAATGATGACTAGGAATGGGGATAGCACTGATGATACCTCATAATGTGGACAGCACCTATGATGACTGGGAGTGGGGACAGCACCAATGAAATGATGACTGGGAGTATGGATAGCACTGATAATGCCTCGGTTTGGGGACAGCACGGATAATGACTAGGAGTGAGGACAGCACTGATGATGCCTGGGCATGGGGACAGCAACGAGAATGCCTGGGAGTGAGGACAACACTGAGAATGCCTGAGAGTGGGGACAGCACTGATGGTGCTTCAGCCTTGGGATAGCACCGATGATGCCTTCGAGTGAGGAAAGCACAGATGATTCCTGGGCATAGGGACAGCACCAATGATGAATGGGAGGGTGGACTATACCAATGATGCCTGGGAGTGGGGACTTCGATGATCCCTGGGAATGGGAAGTGAGGGTAATGAGAGTGACAGTAATGCTTATGACGACTGGGAGAGGGGAGAACACTGATGAGGCCTGTCAGTGAGGGCAATGCTTATGATGACTGGGAGTGGGGACAGCACCGATGATGCCTAGCGGGGGGACAGCGCCAAAGATGGCTGGGAGTGGGGACGACACCGATGGTGCCTGGAAGTGGGGAAGGCACCCATAATGCCTGAGAGAGAAGACAACACTGATGATGATGCCTGGGGGTGGGGACAGCACCAATGATGCCTGTGAGGGGGAACAGCACTGATGATACTTGGGAGTGGGCACAGCACCGAAGATGCCTGCAGGTGGGGATGGCACTGATGATACCTGGAAGTGGGGCAGCGCTGAGGATGTGGGGATGGGGACAGCACTGTTGATCCCTGGGCATTGGGACAGCACTGATGATCCCTGAGAGAGGAGACATAACTGATTAAGGCTCTATGTGGGGAGACCACCTATGGTGCCTGGGAAGAAAGGCAGTGCTGATAATGCCTGGGAATAGGGACAGCACTGATGATGCCTGGGAGTGGGAACAGCACTGAAGATGCCTGGGAGTCAGGACAGCACCGATGATGCCTATGAATGAGGACAACACTCATGTTGCCTGGGAGTGGGGATAACAGCGATGATGCCTGGGAGTGGAGACAGCACCAATCATGTTGGGGGTGAGGACAGTACCCATGATGCCTGGGTCTTGGGACAGCACTAATGATGCCTGGGAGTGAGGACACCATCGATAAATCCTGGGAGTGAGGACAGCACTTACGATCCCTGGGAGTGGGGTTGGCATAGAATGCCTGGGAGCGGGGACAGAACTGATTAAGCCTCAGTATGTGAAGAGCACCTATGGTGCCTGGGAAGGAGGACAACACTGATGATGCCTGGGAGTGAGGAGAACACTGATTGATGCCTGCTACTGGGGACAGGACCAATGATGACTGGGGATGGGGACATCACTGATGATACCTCAGTGTGAGGACAGAACTGATGATGCCTAGGAGTGAGGAGAGCACTGATGATGTCTCGGAGTGGGGATGGCACTGATGATGCCCAGGACTGGGGACAGCACTGATGATGCCTGGGAGTGGGGACAGCACTGATGATGCCTGAGAGTGAGGACAGCACCGATGATGCCAGGGATTGGGGACAGCACAGATGATGCCTGGGAGTGAGGATAGCACTCATGATGCCTGGGATTGGGGACAGCATCAGTGATGCCTGAGAGTGGGGACAGCACCGATGATGCCTGGGAGTAGAGACAACACTGATGATGCCATAGAGTGGGGATAGCATCCATGATGCCTGGGAGTGGGGACAGGACCGATGATGCTTGGGACTGGGGACAGAATCTGATAATTCCTGGGAGTGTGGACAACACTGATGATACCTGGGAGGGAGGACAAAAATGAAGCCTGGGAGTGGAAATGACACTGTTGATGCCTGGGAGTGACGGCACCACTGATGATGCCTGGGAGTGGGGACAACACTGATGATGCCTAGGAGTTTGGACACAACCAATGATGCCTGGGAGTGGGGACAGCACCGATGATTCTTGGATATGATAACAACACCAATGATGCCTGGGCATGGGGAAAGCACTGATGATGCCTGAGAGTGAGAGCAACAACGATGATGCCTGAGAGTGTGGACAGCACCAAAGTTGCCTGGGAGTGGAGAGCAGAACTGATGATGCCTGAAAGTGGGAAGAGAACTGATTAAGCCTCAGTGTGGGGAGAGAACCTACAGTGCCTGGGAATGAGGACAACACTGATAATGCCTTGTAGTGGGTAGCCCCCATGATGCCTAGGAGTGAGGGTGGCCACCCATGATCCTCGGGACTGGGAAGAGCACCAATGATGCCTGGGATTGAGGACAGCACTGAGAATGCCTAAGAGTGGGGAAAGCACAGATGGTGCCTCAGATTTGGGATAGCAACTATGATACTTTGGAGTGAGGAGAGCATTGATGATGCCTAGGAATGAGGACAACAATGATCATGCGTGGGAGTGGGGACAGCGCTGGAGATTCCTGAGAGTGAGGCTAACGTTGATGATCCTTGGGAGTGCATACAGTACTGATGATACCTGGGAGGTGGCAGAGCACTGATGATGTTTGGGAGTGGGGACAACACCGATGATGCCTGGGAGTAGGGAGAACACTGATGATGCCTGGGAATGGGAACTGCATTGATGATGCCTGGTAGTGGGGACAGTACTGATCGTTGCTGGGAGTGACAACAACACTGATGATGCCTGGGAGTGGGGACAGCACCGATGACACCTGGGAGTGGGTCAGCAAATACGGTGCCTGAGAGTGGGGACAGCATTGATGATGCCTGGGAGTGGGGCAGCGAAGAGGTTGCCTGGGATTGGGGACAGCATCAATGATGCCAGGAGTGGGAACAGCACTGATGATGCCTGGGAGGGAGGTAAACACCAATGATGCCTGGGAGTGGGGACAGTACCATTGATACCTGGGAGTGGAGTGGGACAGCACCGATGATGCCTGGGAGTGGGGCAGCAAAGAATTTGCCTGGGATTGGGGACAGCGCCAATGATGCCAGGAGTGGGAACAGTACCACTGATACCTGGGAGTGGGACAGTACCAATGATGGTGGGAGTGGGGACGGCACTGTTGATGCCTGGGCGTGGGGACAGTACTGATGATTCCTTGGACTGGGGACAGATCTGATGATGCCTGTGAGTGGGGGCAGCACTGATGATCCCTGAGAGTGAGGACAGCATAGATGATGCTTGGGATATAGGACAGCACTGTTTAAGCCTCGGTGTTGGGAGACCACCTATGGTACTTGGGAAGAAGGACAATACTGATGATGCCTGGGAGTGAGGACAGCACCAATGAATCCTGGAAATGAGGACAGCACTGATGATGCCTGGTAGTGTGGACAACACTCGTGATTCCTGGTATTGGCGACAGCACCAATGATGCCTTGGAGTGGGGACAACATCAATGATGCCTGGGAATGGTGACAGCACATATCATATCTGGGAGTGACAACAGTACTGATGATGCCTGTGAGTGAGGACAGCACCAATGATGACTAGGAGTGGGGACAGCACTGATGGATGATGCCTAGGAGTGAGGACAGCTCCAGTGATGCCTGGGCATGGGGTCAGCACTGATGATGCCTGAGAGTGGGGACAGCACCAATGATGCTTGGGACTGTGGAGAACACTGATGATGTCTGAGAGTAGGGACAGCATCGATGATGCCTGGGAGTGAGGACAACAATGATGATGCCTGGGAGTTGGACTGCACCAATGATGTCTGGGAGTGGGGACAGCACCAATGATGTCTGGGAATGGGATAGCACTGATGATGCCTGAGAGTGGGTACAACACGGCTGATGCCTGCAAATGGGGACAGCACCCATCATGCCTGGTTGTAGGGTAGCACTGATGATGCCTGGGAGTGGGGACAGAACTAATGATGCCTGGGAGTGGAGACAGCATCAATGATGTCTGAGAATGCAGACAACAGTGATGATGCCTGGGAGTGAGGACAACAGTGACAATGCCTAGGAGAGGGGACAGCACCTATAATGCCTGGGAGTGGGGACAGCAGTGATGATGAATGAGAGTGGGGACAGCACAGATGATTCCTGGGAGTGGGGCAGCAAAGATGATGCCTGGGAATGGGGACAGCACCAATGATTCCTGGTTGTGACGACAAAACTGATGATGCCTGGGATTGGGAAGAGCACAGATGATGGCTAAGAGTGGGAACTGCACTGGTGATGACTGGGTTTGAGGACAACACCAATGATGCCTGGGTTTTGGGTCAGCACTGATGACCCCTGGGATTGAGGACAGCACCTATGACTCCTAGGGGTGGAGACAATATCGATGATGTCTGGGAGTGTGGATAACACTGAGGATGCCTGGGAGTGGGGAGAAAACTTATGATGCCTGGGATTGGGAACAGCATTGATGCTGCCCAGGAGTGGGGACAGCATCGATGATGCTTTTGATGGAAGACAACATCATTAATGCCTGGGAGTGGGGATAACATTAATCATGACTGAGATTGGGGACAGCAGCGATGAGGCTGAGGAGTGGGGACAGCACTGATGATGCCTGAGGTGGGGGATAACATTGATGATGCCTTGAAGTGGGGACAGTCCTGATGATGCCTGGGAGTGAGAATAACACTGATGATGCCTGGACAGCAGTGATGATGCCTGGAAGTAGGGAGAACATTTGTGATACCTAGGAGTACAGAGAAAGCTGATGCCTGGAAGTGGGGATAGCACTGATGATGCCCTGGAGTGGGGAAAGCCCTGATGATGTCTGGGAGTGAGGAGAACCCTCATGATGTATAGGATTGCAGAAAACAACAATGATGCCTGCAAGTGGGGATGGCACCAATGAGGCCTCTGCTGGGGATAGTATCGATGATGCCTACTAGTGAGGACAGCGCTGATTATGCCTGGGAGTGGGGAAAGCACCGATGATGCCTTGGAGTGGGGACAGAACCGATTATGTCAGTGAGTGGGGACAGCTTTGTTGATGCCTGGGAGGGAGGACAACACTGATGATGGCTGGGAGTGAGGGGACAGCACCGATGATGCCTGGAAGTGGGGAAAGCATCAGTGATGCCTGGAGTTTGGATACCATCGATGATGCCTGGGAGTAAGAACAGCCCCGATGATGCCTGGGATTGTGGACAACACCTATGATGCCTGGGAGTGTGGACAGCATTGATGATGTCTGGGAGTGAGAACAGCCCCGATGATGCCTGTGATGGGGACAGCACTGATGATGCCTGGGAGTGAGGACAACACCAATGATGGCTGGACAGCAGTGATGATGCCTAGGAGTAGGGAGAACACTTATGATGCATAGGAGTGCAGAGAACAACGATGATGCCTGTAAGTGGGGATAGCACCGATGATGCCCTGGTGTGGGGAAAGCCCTGATGATGCCTGGGAGTGAGGAGAACACTTATGATGTGCAGGAATATGGAGAACAACGGTGATGCCTGCAAGTGGGGACAGCACTGATGATGCCTCTGTTGGGGACTTTACCGATGTTGCCTAGGAGTGAGGACAGCACCAATGATGCCTGCAAGTGGGGACAGCATCAATGGTACCTGGGATTGGGAAGAGCCCCGATGATGCCTCAGAGGGGGGATAACCCTGATGATGATTGGGAGTGGGGACAGCACTGATGATGCCTCGGGGGGACAACACTGACAATGCCTGGGAGTGGGGACAGCTTCAATGATGCCAGAGAGGGAGGACAACACTGATGATGGTTGGGGGTGGAGAGTGGACAGTACCAAAGATGCCTGGGATTGGGGACAACACCTATGATGTCTGGGAGTGGGGAAAGGATCAATGATGCCTAGGAGTGTAGACAGCATTGATGATGTCTGGGAATGAGAACAGCCCTGATGATGCCTGTGATGGGGACAGCACCCATGATACTGGGAGTGAGGACAACACTGATGATGCCTTGGATTGAGGACAATATCGATGATGCCTGTGAGTGGGAACAGCATCGATGCTGCCTGGAAGGGAGGGCAGCACCAATGGTGCCTGGGAGTGGGGACATCACCAATGATGCCTGGGAGTGGGTAGAACACTAGAACACTAATGATGCCTGAGAATGTTGACAGCACTGATGATGCCTGGGAGTGAGAGCAACGCCGATGATGCCTGAGAGTGGGGACCACACCGAGGATGCCTGGGAGTGGGCACAGCATCGATGGTGCCTGGGAAGTAGGACAACACTGATGATGCCTGGTACTGGGGACATCAGTGACAAATCCTGGAATGAGGTCAGCACTGATGATGCCTGGGAGTGGGGAGAGCACTGATGATGCTGGGAGTAAGGACAACATTTGTAATGTCTAGGATTGGGGGCAGCATCGATGATGCCTGTGAGTGGGGACAGCAACAATCTTGATTGGGAGTGTGGACAGCATTGATGATATCTGGGAGTGGGGACAGCACCAATGCTGATTGGGAATGGGAACAGCACCAATATTGCCTGGGAGTGGGGATAACACTGATGATTCCTGGAAGAGGGGGCAGCACCAATGATGCCTGGGAGTGGGGAAAGCATCGATGATGTCTGGGACTGTAGACAGCATTTATGATGCCTAGGAGTGAGAACAGCATTGAAAATGCCTAGTATTGGGGACAGCATGGATGATGCCTACGAGTGGGGATAGCACCGATGATACCTGGGATTGGGAGAGCAGCGATGATGCCTTAGAGTAGTGACAACAATGATGATGCCTACGAATTGGGACAGCATCAATGATGCATGGGAGTGAGGACAAGACCAATGCCAATGATGCCTGGGAGTGGGGACAGCACCATTGATGCCTGGCAGGGAGGACAACATTGATGGTGCCTGATTGGGGACAGCACTGATCATGCCTGGGAGTGGGGACAACACTGATTATGCCTGGGAGCAGGGACAGCACCGTTGATGCCTGGCAGGGATGACAACATTGATGATGCCTGATTGGGGACAGCACTGATCATGCCTGGGAGTGAGGACAACAGTGATGATGCCTGGGAGTGGGAACAGCACTGATGACTGGGATTCAGGACATGATGTGTGGGAGTGGGGACATCACTGATAATACCTGGGAGTGGGGATAGCAGTGATGATGCCTGGGAGGGGGATAACACCGATGATGCCTGGGAGGGGGGACAACACCGATGAGCCCTGGGAATGAGGACGACACCAATGATGGCTGGGAGTAGGGACAGCACCAATGATGCCTGTGAGTGGGGATAGCACTGATAATGCCTGGCAGTGGGGACAAGACCGATGATGCCTGGGAGTGGGGACAGCACGGATACTGCCTTGGAGTTTGGATAGCACCATGATGACTGAGCATGGGGACAACATTTATGATGCCTGGGAGAGAGGACAATGATGACTCCTAAGAGTGGGGACAGCGCTGGTGATGCCTGACAGTGGGGACAGTACCGATGATGAATGGGAGTGAGGACAGCACCAATGATTCCTGGGAGTGGAGACAACACTGATGATGCCTGGGAGTGGGGACAGAACTGATTAAGCCTTGGTGTGGGAGAGCACCTATGGTGCCCGGGAAGGAGGATGACACTGATGATGCCTGGAAGTGGGGACAGCACAACTGATGCCTCCTAATGGGATAGCATCAATGATGCCTAATAGCAGGGACAGCACCAATGAAGCCTAGGAGTGAGGACAGCACCGATGATGCCGGGGAGTGGGGACAGCACCAGTGACTACTGGGAGTGAAAATGACACCAATAATGCCTGGGTGAGGGGACAGCAGCAATGATTCCTGGGTTGAGGATACCACCAATGATGCCTGGGAATGAGGCAGCAAAGATGATATCTGGGAGTGGGGACAGCACTGATGATGTCTGAGAGAGGGGACAGCACTCTCAGGGGACAGTGATTCCTGGAAGTGGCGAGAAACACCGATGATGCCTGGGAGTGGGGAAAGCACTAATGATGCCTGAGTGAGGGCAACACTTATGTCACCTGGGAGTGGGGGTAGCACTGATGAAGAATGGGAGTGGAGGCAACACCAATAATGCCTGGGAGTGGGGAGAACACTGATGAAGCCCTAGAGTGGGGACTGCAGAGATGAATCCTAGGAATGAGGACAGCACTGATGATGCCTCATAGTGGAGAAAGCATCGATGATGCCTGGGAGAGGGGTCAGCATTGATGATGTCTAGCAGTGAGGACAACACTGATAATGCCTGGGAGTGAGCACAGTACTGAAAATGCCTGAGACAACACTGAAGATGCCTGGGAGTGAGGACACCACTCATGATGCCCGGGGTGGGGACAATACTGAGGATGCCTGGGAGTGGGGACAGCACTGATGATGCCTGGGAGTGGGGAGAGCAGTGGTAACACCTGGGAATGGTGACAACACCAAAGATGCCTGAGATTTAGGACAACACCGATAATGCATGGGAGGGAGGACCATACTGATGATGCCTTGAAGTGGGGACAATCCCAAGGATGCCCCAGGGTGGGGTCAGTACCCATGATGTCTGAGGGTGGCAACAGCGTCAGTATTACCTGGAAGTGGAGACAGAACTAATGATGCCTGTGTGTTGGGGGACAGCATCGATGATGCCTGGGTAGGAGGACAAAACTGATGATGCCTGGGTTTGGGGATAGCATTTATGGTGCCTGGGAGTGGGGACTGCAAAAATGATGCCTGGGAATGGGGACAGCAGCAATGATGCCTGGGAGTGGGAATAGCACCAATGATGCCTGGCAATTGGCACATCATTGATGGCGCCTGAGAAGGAGGACAACACTGATGATGCCTGGGAGTAGAGACATCACCAATGAATCCTGGGAATGAGGAAAGCACTGATGATGCCTGTGAGTGGGGACAGCACCAATGATGCTTGGGAATGAGGACAACATTCATGATGGCTGGGATTGAGGACAGCATTGATGATACCTGGGAGTGGGGACAGCACCGATGATGCCTGGGAGTGAGAACAGCGCTGATGATGACTGGGTTTGGGGAAAGTATCAGTGATGCCTGGGAGTGTGCAGAGCATCAGTAATGTCTGGGAGTGAGAATAGCCCTGATGATGCCTGGTATGGGGACAACATCGATGATGTCTGGAAGTGGGTGATACCAGAATTTTGCTCTTCAGTAGGTTCTTGGTCTCCGTGATTCAAAGAATGAATCTGCGGACCACAGATCAGTGATAAGACAGGATTTATTTACAGAAAAAAATACAGAAGTATTGTTGGCAATCATGCCCTAACTCCTCATTGGATTCAGGGAGGAAAGTGGCAGGATTTGGAGCAGCACAGGTGTGTAATTGTGACACTGGTCCTTCTAGTAATAAGGCTTGATATTTAAGAAGGCGGTTATCTGACAGCCAAAGATTGCTTTTTGAATTTAAAAGTCCAGTAAGGTCATGAGACGTGTAAATAATAAGATCTCTTCCTAAAGCTTGGTTGCTTCTGGAGTTAAGAGGGCTACAGCTGCTATGACCTGTAGACAGTGTGGCCATCCCTTGGCCACGGTGTCAATTTCTTTAGTAAGATATGCTACAGGTTATAAAACTGGACCTTGATGTTGGGCCAAAACTCCCAGGGCAATTTCAGTTCGTTCTGTACTATACAGATTAAACTGTTGTCTAGTGGGAAAATTTAAAGCGGGGGCCTGCAAAAGAGCAGTTTTCAATTTTTGGAATGCCTTATTTGCTTCTGGTTCCCATTCTAGAGTGACTAGGCCCTCTTTTTGAGCATTTTTAATTAGAGAATAGAGTGGTCTAGCTATTTCACTATATCTGGGAATCCAGAGTCTGCAAAAGCCTGTGATTCCTAAGAAGCCTCGAAGTTGTCTGAGAATTCGAGATTTAGGGTGAGCCAGTATTGGTTCTATTCTTTCTTTGCCCAAGGTTCTCTTCCCCTGTGAAAGCTAGAGACCCAAATAATGAACTTCTGGGACACATAATTGGGCTTTAGTCTTGGAAATTTTGTACCCACAATCAGCTAGAAAGTTTATAGAATTTATGTAGCTTTGTGACATTCCTCTGCATCTGGTGCTCCCAAAAGAATGCCATCTATATACTGAATAAGAGTTACTGTAGGATATGAAAAATGACTTAAGTCTTTGGCTAAGGCTTTTCCAAACAAGTGAGGGCTGTCCCTAAATCCCTGGGGTAACACAATCCATGTGAGCTGGGTGTTGGAGTAAGAAGGGTCTTCAAAAGCAAAAAGGTATTGGGAATTTTCATGAAGTGGAATGCAAAAGAAGGCATCTTTCAAGTCTAGGACTATGAAATAGGCAGCCTTTTCAGGGATATGAGACAATAAAGTATAGATTGGAAACTACAGGATGGAGAGGAATGACTGCTTCATAGATAATGGGGAGGTCTTGGAGTAGTCTCCAAGTTTCATTTGGCTTTGGCACTCCTAGAATAGGAGTGTTACATGGACTATTGCAAGGTATTAATTTCTCTCACTTTAGATTCTGTATTATGGGTATTAGTCCATTCTTAGTGTCTGTTTTTAGAGGATATTGTTTTTGATTGGGATGGATGGTGGTGGGATTCTTTAACTTAATTTGGACTGGTTGAGCATATCTTGCTCTTCCCACCTGTCCCTGAGTAGCCCACACTTCTGGGTTAATTTCTGTCTCTAATAAGGGAAGGCATAATATAGAGTGCTGTCTCATATTCGTATAAATGGTTGTTCCTGCTTTAGTTAGTATGTCCCTCCCCAAAAGGGAAGCAGGACTTTCAGGCATGGTTAGGAAGGCATGAGAGAATAACCAGTCATCCCAATTGCAGTTTAAAGGCTGAGAGAAAATTTTGGTAACTGGCTTTCCAGACACCCCCTGAATAGTCACAGATTTGGGGGCTAAAAGACCAGGATTAGAGAGAAGTACAGAAAAAGTTGCTCCAGTGTCCAGAAGAAATTATATTTCCTGGACCTCCACTATAAGGTAAACCCAGGGGTCTTGAGGGGTGATGACACAAGCTAGAGCCATGGGGATCTCTGTCCCTGGAGGCCATCACCTCTGAGGACAGGCCACCCTCCAGTGGTCACCCTTGCATTCTGGACAGGGGCCAGGTGACTTGCCCAGCCAGTGGTGCTGCTTGGGGCAGTGCTTCCTAAAGTGGCCAGCCTGACCACATTGGCAGCACTTGTTCTTAGCTCCTCTGGCTTCCCTCTGCCCCTGGAAGGTGCTTGTTTGTTGGAGTGCCGTTACTAGAGCTGTCATTCTTTTCATATATCCCAGGTTATGATCTGGGCCTAGAGCCAATTTCTGGAGTTTTCTTCAAATGTCTGGGGCCACCTGAGTGATAAATTTATCTTTTAAAATAATTTGGCCCTCTAAGGAGTTGGATGTTAACTGAGTGCATTTTCTCATTGCCTCCCTAAGCAGCTCAAGGAAGGCTGAGGGACTCTCATTTTTCTCCTGGTTAATAGTAGATAACTTAGAATAATTCATAGGCTTTTTCTTGGATCGACGTAAACCTTTCAGGATATGTGTTAGAAAATGTTTACGCCAGCAGTCATCTTGTTTCTCAGAGTCCCATTCAGGATCCTCAAGAGAACTGCTTGTCTTCCCATGGGGTATCTTTCCCTTTCCTCAGGAGACATACTGCCATCAATGTTGGACATGAACCATAAATCACCCCATTTCCTAGCTTCATCCAAGACTTCATTTTTTTCATTAAAATTTAAAGTTTGATCTAGAAGTAACATTACATCTCTCCAAGAGAGGTCAAAGCTTTGTCCTACCCCTTGGAGAACATCTATGTACTTATCAGGATCATCAGAAAATTTTCCTAAATCAACCTTAATTTGCTTCAAATCTGCTAGAGAAAATGGAATGTATACTGGCACACTTCCCCTTTCACCACTCACGGTCTCAACCAAGGGACACAAAGAAGGATATGGTTGCCTTCTGGGGGTCCTGGTAAGACCATAAAAAGCTCCTGGGGTTTTCTGAATGCACAGAGGAAGGTGCAGGAGAAGTAGATACTTGGTTTGAACTAGGTTGTGACAGTGTCTTCCTTAGGAATCCCTGACCATTTGGGGAAGTTACTATACCAGGAGAGCTGAATCTATCTGACAGGTTTTACACAGTTAGGCATTGTCCCTGAGGAAAAAGAAAGCTTGCACGTAGGGCACTTCAGACCACTTTTCTTCTTCTTTACAAAAAGTATCTAACTGAAAAATGGTGTTATAATTAAGAGTACCCTCTGGAGGCCATGGTTCACCAATGGAGAGTTGATACTGAGGCCAGGCCTGGGTGCAGAAGAAAACCATATATATATATATATATATATTTAGCATCTGGGGATCAAACATGTCCCAGTGCTTCAGAATACAGCCCAGTGGGGTGTTCTCTTGGTGAGAGAATATGTTACCCATCTGTGGGAAAGAACAAATGTCCAGCGTCTTAACCCCACCCCATATTCCTGGGTTGTCAAAGCATCCTCTAACCAACCCAAGAAGCCTTCTGCCAAACAAAAGGAAGCATCCTTCCATGCTTGGGGAAGAAGCCCTGAGGAGAGTGGCCTCCTCAGCCACTGTGCTTGTCTGAAATTAGCCACTCTTACCAGTGTAGTGCTTAGTACCCACTGGCTCTCCTGTGCCGGCAGCACAGCCCGAGAAGTCAGGTATCAGGGAGCCTGGTCCCACCTTATGTGTATTCTGCCCTTTCCTGCTGCTTCCCTCCCCCCCCCCAGCTGCACAAGTATCAATCAAAGTGAGGATGAGCCCCATTCTGGGGAAAATGGCTGTGCAGTGCTTGCACATTTAACTCTACATAATCTTTACAAGCTTCTTTTAAATTCCCTGTAACAAAGGAAAATAGCAGGTTTTAAATGCTTGTTTTCCAACCTCCCTTTTCTTTCCCAAAAGTTAGCCAGGCAACGATAATTATTTAATGAAAAATCAGAGTTGAGAGACACTTTGAAACTTTTGGATCACAATTAATTACAATTAGTTGAAGTCTTAACCTGGAAGTCAGTATTTTAAAGCTTCCCATTTACACCAATAAACCAGAAGAAATCAAATACCCAGGGTCATTTTCATTGCTTTTCTTCATTTTTAAGACACTGAACTGTAGCTGAGGGTTAAGGGCCATTCTCGCTTTGGGGAGTTTCTTCCCTTCACAGGCCTCTAGTTGCCCAGAGAAGCCCTGTAGGGGTGTCCTTTTGCCCTTTGTTTGGAACTGACTTGTAATTAACATGGCTTAACTGTTTTTTTCTCAGACACATAAAAATGCCAACTGAATTTAATTTTTCAATGAAAGGCAATAAAAAGGACCTTACAACACACCTACAACATTTGAGGCACATTTAAAACATCCCGAAAATACCACAATGAGCCCATACAAACTTAACTAGCATATAAACCAATCCTTTACCAACATTGAGACAAAGCATGCAAACTACAAGGACAGAGAGAGAATCAGAAGAGGTCTATAGAGATTAAAGAGATCAGGAGAGAAAAGTTTGGGACCATGGAAGAGAAGAGAGGATTGTAAAAGCTGGGAGAGCATGATTTTCAGAAGGCCCTCCCATGTCCTGGGGTCAGAACCATTGCTGGGGACCCCAGGGACTTTGGGTGCTACCTCTTTACTTGGCTCTCAACCAGAGAAAAGGAGTAAACACAGAACAGTTTCAAAAGTCTTCTAATGTTCCCTTCCACTCCTTTATGGAGCCAAGGGGAGTTGGAAAACTCATTCCCCAACAGCCTCTTGCCTGTGACCTGAAGGTCAGCAGCCACACTATGCACATTTACCAGCTGATAGGCATCAAAATTATTAGTCTCCATTATTATAACTATAGAGAAAAGCAGGATAGAGGTAAGTGGTCCCATTGCTTACCACAGATCTTCAATCCCAGACGAGCCCCCAAATGATACTGGAATTTTGCTCTTCAGTAGGTTCTTGGTCTTGGTGATTAGAAGAATGAATCCGTGGGCCACAGATCAGTGGTAAGACAGGATTTATTTACAGAAAGGAATACAGAAGTGCCAGAGGTCCTGGCAGAGAGAGAAAACTGGAGTCAGGAGAGAAAAGTGCTCTCTCTCCCTGTCTGTCTGACTGTAGGCACTTTGTCTAGGGGTATATATAGTTGCATGGGGCCCTCAATAGTTACATTTAGTGGGGCTAGGTCATTACATTTAGTGTGTCTGGGACATGTCTGGGTCATTTCTGGGACGATGTGTCTGGGGCACATCTGGGTCACAAATGAATGGCTACAATCCCTTTCGTTCCCAGGCCTAGGAAATGGGGACTCCCCTGCCCACCCTCCAGCCTGCTGTTTCTGCTTCTTGCTGCCACTGCATCAACATTGCCAAGGCAGAGGCAGCTGGTCCATGCCCTCCAGCTCCATGAGCTGGCTGGGATACCACTTGTCCTGTATCAACGGGACAGTATTGATGATGCCTTGGTTGGGGACAGCACTGATGATGCCTAGGAGTGAGGACAGCACCAATGATGCCCTGGAGTGGGGAAAGCCCTGATGATGCCTAGGAGTGAGGACAACACCAATGATGCCTGGAAATAGGGAGAACACTTATGATACATAGGAGTGTGGAAAAAAACGATGATGCCTGCAAATGGGGACAGCACCGATGTTGCCTCTGTTGGGGACAGTACCAATGATGCCTAGGAGTGAGGACAACAATGATTACGCCTAGGAGTGGGGACAGCATCGATGATACGTGGGAGTGGGAACAGTATTGGTGATACCTGGGAGTGGGGACAGCCTGGATGATGCCTTGTAGTGGGGACAGCACCGATGATGCCTCAGAAGGGGGACAACATTGATGATGCCTGGGACTTAGGACAGTATTGATGGTGCCTGACAGGGGGACAGAACCAATTATGTCAGTGAGTGGGGACAACTTCCATGATGCCTGGGATTGGAGATAGCATCAATGATACCTGGGAGTGGGGACAGCATTAAGGATGCCCTGGGGGTGGGGTCAGAATGGATGATGTCTGGGAGTGGGAACAGAACCTAT
Source organism: Galagoides demidoff (assembly GCA_963574575.1). Taxonomy (NCBI): domain Eukaryota; kingdom Metazoa; phylum Chordata; class Mammalia; order Primates; family Galagidae; genus Galagoides; species Galagoides demidoff. Next base: position 22,131 of record CAUYQV010004134.1, read on the forward strand.
GAAGCCTGGGAGTGAGGACAACATTGATGATGCCTGTGTGTTGAGACAACACTTATGATGCCTGGGAGTGGGGACAGCATTGATGATTCCTGGGAGTGAGGACAACATTGATGATGCCTGGGAGTAGGTACAACACTGATAATATCTGGAAGTGAAGACAACATTCGTGATTCCTGGGTGTGTGGAGAACACTGATGATACCTTGAAGTGGAGACAGCACTGATGATTCCTGGGAGGGAGGACAACACTAATGCCTAAGTGTGGGGACAGTACTGATGATGCCTGGGTGTGGGGACAGATCTGATGAAGCCTGGGAGTGAGGAGAACACTGATGATGTATGGTAGCAGGGACAACAATGATGATGCCTGGAAGTGGAGACAGCACCAATGTTGCCTCAGAGTGGGGACAGTACTGATGTTACTGGAGAGTGAGGACAGCACCATTTATGCCTGGGAGTGTGGACAGCACCGATTCTGCTGGAATTGGGGACAACATTGATGATGACTTGGAGTGGGGACAACACTCATTAGAACTTGGAGTGAGGACATCACTGATGATGAGTGGGAACAGCACTGATGGTGCCTGGGAATGAGGATAGCATAGATGATACCTGGGAGTGGGGACAGCACCAATGATGCCTGGGAGTGGGGTAGCATCATTGATGCCTGGCAGGGAGGACAACACTGATGATACCTGATTGGGGACAGCACTGATCATGCCTGGGAGTGAGGACAACATTGATGACACCTCAGAGTAGGGACAGCAACTCTGATGCCTGGGAGTGGGGATAGCAGCTATGATGCCTGGGATGGGAGAACAACAGCAATGATGCCTGACTGTTGGGACAGCACTGATGATGCATGGAAGTGAGTATAGCACCGATGATGCGTGGGAGTGGGGACAGCGTCGATAATGCCTGGAAGTGGGGACAGCAGTAATGATGCCTGGGATTGGGGAAAGCACTGATGATGCCTGAGAGTGAGAGCAACACTGATGATGCCTGGGTGTGGGGACAGCACCGATGATGTTTCGGAGGGAGGTCAACAATGATGATGCCTGGGAGTGGGGACAGCACTGGTGATGCCTAACAGTGAGTGGGGACAGCACCGATGATGCCTGGGCATGAGACAGCACCAATGATGCCTGGGAGTGGGGACAGCATTGATGATACCTTGGAGTTGGGACAGCACCAATGATCCCTGGGAGTGGGGACAGTGCTGAATTATTCCTGGGAGGGGAGAACAGCACTGATGATGCCTGGGAGTGAGGACAACACTGACAATGCCTTGGAGTAGAGACAACAATGATGATACCCAGGAGTGGGGACAGCACTGATGATGGTTGGGAGTTTGGACATTACTGATGGTGCCTGGGAGTAGGGCAGCAAAAATGGTTCCTAGGAGTGACGACAACATCAATGATGCCTGGGAGTGGGGAAAGCACTGATAATGCCTGAGAGTGAGGGCAACACTGATGATGCCTGGAAGTGGGGACAGCATGGATGATGCCTCAGAGTTAGGATAGCACCAATGATGCTTTGGCATGGAAACTACACCAGGGAGGGGAGACAATAATGGTAATATCTGGGTTTGGGGACAGCACTGGTGATGCCTGAGAGTGAGGCTAACATTGATGACCCCTGGGAGTGGGGACAGTACTGATGATGCCTGGGAGAGGGTACAGCACTGATGATGCCTGAGAGTGAGGCTAACATAGATGACCCCTGGGAGTAGGGACAGTACTGATGATGCCTAAGAGTGGGGACAGCATCCTTGCTGCCTGGGAGTGGGGGCAGCACAGATGATGAATGTGAGTGGGGACAGCACTGATGATTCTGGGAGTGGGGAGAATGCTGATGATGCCTGAGAGTGGGGACAGAACTGATTAGCCTCAGTGTGGGGAGAGTACCTATGGTGCCTGAGAATGAGGATAGCACTGATGATGCCTCATAGGGGGGATGCTACCAATGATGACTGGGAGTGGGGACAGCACCACTGTTCCTTGGGCCTGGCAGACAGCACCAATGATGCCTCGGAGTGAGGACAGCACCACTGTTCCTTGGGCCTGGGGACAGCACCAATGATGCCTGGGAGTGAGGACAGCACTGAGAATGCCTGAGAGTGGGGACAACACAGATGGTCCCTCGGAGTGGGGATAGCACCAATGATGCCTTGGAATGAGGAAAGCATTGATGTTGCCTGGGAGTGAGGACAACAATGATGATGCCTGATGATGCCTGAGCATGAGGCTAACATTGATGATCCCTGGGAATGGGGACAGTACTGATGGTGCCTGGGAGATGGGACAGCAGTGGTGATGCCTGGTAGTGGGGACAGCACCAATAATGCCTGGGAATGGCGAGAACATTGAGAATGCCTGGGAGTGGAGACAGGATCGATGATGCCTGGGACAGGGGACAGCACTGATGCTGTCCCCACTCCCAGAATCATCAGTGCTGTCCCCACTCACATTCATCATCTGTGCTGCCCCCACTCCCAGGGAGTGGGGATGGCACCGATGATGCCTGGGAGTGGGGACAACAGTGACAGTGCCTTGGAGTGGGGACAGTGCCTATGATGGTTGGGAGTTTGGACACCACTGATGATGTCTGGGAGTAAGGAAAGTGCCAATGATGCCTGTGAATGCGGGCAACAATGATGATGCCTGGGAGTGGGGACAGCACGAATGATATGTCAGATTTGGGATAGCACTGATGATGCCTGGGAGTAAGGAAAGTGCCAATGATGCCTGGGAGTGCGAGCAACAATGATGATGCCTGGTAGTGGGGACAGCACGAATGATGTGTCAGATTTGGGATAGCACTGATGATGCCTGGGAGACTAACATTGATGCCTGGATAGCACCAATGATGCCTGAGCGTGAGGCTAACATTGATGATCCCTGGGAGTAAGGACAGTACTGATGATGACTTGGAGGGGGTACAGCACTGATGATGCCTAGGAGTGAGGACAGCATGCTTGATGCCTGGGAGTGGGGACAGAACTAATGGTGCCTCAGAGTGCACACACCACTGATGATGAGTGGGCGTGGAGACAGCATGAATGATGCCTGGGAGTGAGGACAACACTGATGTTACCTGGGAGTGGGCACAGCACCGGTGATGCCTGGGAGTGGGGACAGCACTGGTGATGCCTGGGAGTGGGGCCAACATCATGCTTGATGCCTGGCAGGAAGGACAACACCAGTGATGCCTGGAAGTGGGGAGAGCACCAATGATGGCTGGGAGTGAGGACACTAGCAATGATGCCTGGAAGTGGGGAAAGCACCGATGATGCTTGGAAGTGAGGACAACACTGATGATGCCTGAGAGTGGGGACAGCACCAATGATGCCTGGGTGTGGGGATAACAATGATCCTGCCTGGGAGTGAGGAGAACACTGATGATGTGTGGGAGTGGGGACAGCACCAATGATACCTCAGAGTGGGGTCAGTAATGATGTTGCCATGGATTGAGGACAGCACATTGATGCCTGGGAGTGAGGACAGCACTAATTATGCCAGGGATTAGGAACATCATTGATAATACCTGAGATCAGGGAAAGTACTGGGAGAGAGGACAATACTCATGATGCCTGGGCTTGGAGACAGCATTGATGATACCTAGGAGTGGGGAAAACACCAATATTGCCTGGGAGTGGGGATAACACTAATGATTCCTGGAAGAGGGGGCAGCACTGATGATGCCTGAGTGGGGAAAGCATCCATGATGCCTGGTAGTGTGGACAGTGTCAATGATGCCTGTGAGTGAGAACAGCCCCGTTTATGCCTGGGATTGGGAACAGCACTGATGATGCCTGGGAGTGGGGATAACACTGATGAGCCATGGAGTGGGGACAGCATTGATGATGCATGGGATTGAGCACAACACTGATGATGCCTGGGAGTGAGGACAACATTGATGCTGCCTATGAATGAGGACCGCACTGATGATGCCTGTTGGGGGCAGCAGTGATGATGCTTGGAAGTGGAGATAATTATGATGCTTGGGGGTGAAGACAGCAACAGTGATGTCTGGGAGTGTGGGCCACATTGACAATAACTGGGCGTGGGGACAGAACTGATGATGCCCGTCAGTGACAACAGCACTGATGATGCCAGGGAGTGAGGACAACAATGACGATGGCTGGGACTGAGGATAGCACCAGTGATGCCTGGGAGTGTGGACAGCACTGATGATGCCTGAGAGTGAAGACAGCAACAATGATGTCTGGGAGTGTGGGCCGCATTAACAATAACTGGGAGTGGGGACAGAACTGATGATGCCAGGGAGTGAGGACAACAATGACGATGGCTGGGACTGGGGATAGCACCAGTGATGCCTGGGAGTCAGGACAGCACTGATGATGCCTGGGAGTGAAGACAGCAACAATGATGTCTGGGAGTGTGGGCCGCATTGACAATAACTGGGAGTGGGGACAGAACTGATGATGCCTGTCAGTGAGGACAGCACTGATGATGCCAGGGAGTGAGGACAACAATGACGATGGCTGGGACTAGGGATAACACCAGTGATGCGTGGGAGTCAGGACAGCACACATTATGCCTTGGAGTGTGGACAGCACTGATGATGCCTGGGAGTGGGAACATCATGGAGGATGCCTAGAAGTGAGGACAACACCGAAGATTTCTTGGTGTGGGGCATCACAGATGATGCCTGGAGTGGGGTCAGCACTGATGATGCCTGGGAGTGGTGTAGTACCAATGATGCCTGGGAGTGGGGACAACACCGATAATGCCTGGGAGTGAGGACAGCACTAATGATGCCTGGGTGTGGGGACAGCACCAATGATGCCTGGGAGTGAGGACAATACACATTATTCCTTGGAGTGCAGACAGCACTGATGATGTCTGGGTGTGGGGACAGCACCAATGATGCCTGGGAGTGAGGACAGCATACATTATTCCTTGGAGTGCAGACTGTGCCAATGATGCCTGGGAGTGGAGACATCATGGAGGACACCTAGGGGTGAGGACAACACTGAAGAGTCCTAGGTGTGGGGCATCACCAATGATGCCTGGATTGGGGTCAGCACCCATGATGCCTGCGTGTGAGGACAGCATCAATGATGCCTTCGAGTGAGAGCAACAATGATGATGCCTGGGAGTGGGGACAGAACCAATGATGCCATGGACTGGAGACCGTATCAATTCTGCCTAGGAGGGAGGATGACACTGATGATGTCTGGGAATGTAGACAACAGTGATGATGCCTTGGAGTGAGGACAACAGTGACAATGCCTGGGAGAGGGGACAAAATTGATGATGCCTGTGAATGGGGACAGTACCCATGATGCCCAGGAGTGGGGACAATACCAATGATGCCTGGATGTGGAGCAGCACCAACGATGCCTGGGAGTGGGGAAATCACGAAGGATGCCTAGGACTGAGGACAACACCAAAGATTCCTGGGTGTGGGGCAGCACCAATGATGCCTGGGCATGAGAACAGCACCAATGATGCCTGGGAGTGTTGTATGCCTGAGAGTGAGGACAGAACTGATGATGCCTGCGGGTGAAGTGTTGTATGCCTGGGAGTGGGAACATCATGGAGGATGCCTAGAAGTGAGGACAACACCGAAGAATTCCTGGCATGGGGTATCACAGATGACTGGGATGGAGGACCACACTGATGATGCCTGGGAGTTGGGACAGCACCAATGATGCCTCTGAGTGGAGAGAGCATTGATGGTACCTGGGAACAAGGAAAACACTGATGATGCCTGGTCCTCAGTTATAATGATTTGACTTAGATTTCTCAACGTTATGAAGTTTTTATTAAGATGTAATCCAGTAAAGGAGGTGAAAGATATGTTAATTAGTAAGATGTAAGCACTCTAATTTGTACAAATAAATGAATCCAACAAAGGCATAAATGTATTCATGATCTACGTAAATGTGACTTAATAATAAATAAATAAATAAAAAGATGTAATCCCACTGTAAGTCGAGGCACATCTGTATAAATTACAGAGGGAAAATAACCTAAGTCAATTGCTTTTCATTGTAAAATAAGTTTTTTTCTGATAGACTCTTAATGTAATAATGTCCTTTTTGTTTAATGTATGCATTCTATATTGTATGTGCATTATTCTAACTTTCAAAACACAAACCTTTTTCCTAATTTCTCAAAGTAGAATCACAGAGACTAATGTACGTAAGTGGACAACTACTTCTATGCCTTACTTTCTAAGTTGCTCATAACAATGCATCTGATGATACAAATCTTATTGTTTTTTTAGAGATGGAATGTCTGGTCTCAAACTCCTGGCCTCAAGTGATCCTCTCACCTCAACCTCCCGAGTTGCTGGGATTATAGGCACAAATCACCACAACCTAGCTAAAAATCTTAATACAGTAGAATCTCCGTAAGTTGACCACCGACATAAGGGACTGTCATAAACTGGTCAACATACGGAGGTGAACAACATAAGGAACTAGGCCTACTGTGCTGATACATACATGTGGTACATGTCTAGTCTGTCAAAATTAGGTCAATGTACAGAGATCTTCGATCGTGGAGGTTCTTTTGTAATTGCTAATATGTTGCCACTTTCCATTCCAAGAAAATACTATCACATAATACCTAACATTACCAAATGAGGAAATAGAAGCAAAGGAAATGTGAACTTTTTTTTGTCATAGCTTTTTTTGTTGTTGTTAGTTTGGGGGGTTTTTTGTTTGTTTTTTTTTGCTTAATAATTTCAGCTTATGGTTCTGTGGAATATGTTTGTGCTTTATTATTATTATTCTTTTAGAGACAGAGTCTCACTTTATTGCCCTCCATAGAATGCCATGGCATCACAGTTCACAGCAACCTCCAACTCCTGGGCTTAGGCAATTCTCTTCCCTCAGCCTCCCTAGTAGCGGGGACTACAGGCACCTGCCACAACACCGAGCTAACATTTTTCTGCTTTTATAGTAGTGGGAAAGTAGAATTGACTGTGTAGATAACCTTGAATGCTAATTCCATAAAATAAAAGGTATATGTAATACGACTCAATCTGTTAAATGAGAGAGTTTGATGAAAACATAAGTCCTAAGATTGTATTCTCATACTAGGGAAAAATTTTGATCCATTATACAAGTGAATAATGTATCCCATAAGATGTTATTTATAGTTTAAAATGTATGCACGGTTTTGTATTTCTTTTCTTCCCCCCCCCCCACCGTCCCCAAGACTGAGTCTCATTCTACTGCCCCAAGTTAGAGTATCATGGTGTTAGCCTAGCTCACAGCAACCTCAATCCTTCTGCATCAGCCTCTTGAGTATGTGGGACTACAGGTGCCACCACAACACGCAACTAATTTAAACTATTTTTAGTAGAGGCAGAGTCTTGTTCTTATTCTGGCTAGTCTTGAACACCTGGACTCAACCCATCCTTTTGCCTCAGCCTCCCAGAATGCTAGGATTACAGGCATGAGTCAGCATACTTGGTGGTCTTATATTTCAACAGGAGTACCACCTAAAAGACTTGTAGAAGAGCATAAAAGTTCTATTACTTGTGGAACTATGTTTCTGCCAATAACTCAACATTTTGAGGTCATTTAGCATACCATTTCCAATTTGAGACTGGATACAAAAATATCTTAGGGCCGAGAATAGACATAGAAAATTGCACCAACAAAAATCTTTTGTGTAAGGGGGCGGAGCCAAGATGGCGGACTGCAGCCAGCTTTTTACAGAAGCTCCCGTCCAGAAGGAGGCTGAAAGGACAGAAGTTTAGCTAATTAGCTGATGGTTTGGAGCAGAGCCAAGAGAGAAGATTGAGGAGCACACTT
>CAUYQV010004136.1:0-19062 GCA_963574575.1 Galagoides demidoff
TGAAGCCATCTGGTCCTGGGCTTTTCTTTTTAGGGAGATTTTGTATAGTTGATGCTATTTCAGAACTTGATATAGGCCTGTTCAACATTTCCACTTCATTCTGGCTAAGTTTTGGGAGGTGGTGTGCTTCCAAGTATTGGTTGATTTCCTTCAGATTTTCATATTTCTAGGAATAAAGTTTCTTGTAATATTCATTAAAGATTTTTTGAATTTCTAAGGGGTCTGTTGTTATTTCATCTTTACCATTTCTGATTGATGAGATTAGAGATTTTACTCTTTTTTTCTTGGTTAGGTTGGCCAAAGGTTTATCTACTTTATTAATTTTTTCGAAAACCCAACTTTTTGATTTATTGATCTGTTCTATAATCCTTTCGTTTTCAATTTCATTTAATTCTGCTCTAATTTCGGTTATTTCTTTTCTTCTGCTGGCTTCATATTAGTATTGCATACATTGGATAACTGCTTTTCCATTCTTGTGATACTTTACTAAGAAGAATGAGTTTCAGTCCCATCCAGGATATTACAAAAGATGTGAAGTCACCATCTTTTTATGGCTGAATACTATTCCATGGTGTGCAAGTACCATAATTTGTTGTCCATTCCTGAGTTTATGGGCATTTAGGTTGTTTCCACATCCTAGCTAGTGATTATAAAACTGAGCAGCAAAACAATCTAGTGCAAAGGTCCTTATGGGAAAATAATATTTTCCTTCTGGTTAAATACCTAGTAGTGGGACTGCATGGGAGATCTAATTTGAGATCTTTTAGGATTCTCCTTATTTCTTTCCAAAGAGGCTGTATGAGTTTGAAGTCGCACCAACAGTGTAAAAGTGTTCCCCTCTCTCCACACCTGCTCTAGCATCGGCAGCTTTGGGACTTTGTAATGTAGGCTAATCTTACTGGAGTTAGGTGATATGTCAGGGTGCTTTTGATTTGCATTTCTCTGATGATTAGGGGTAATGAGCATTTTTTTCATATGTTTGTTAGCCATTCAACTGTCTTCCTTAGAGAAGGTTCTATTCCTGTCTCTATACCCAGTGGTATATGGGATTGTTGGCTCTTTTTGTTGATTAATTCGAGTTCTATGTAGAACCTAGTTATCAAGTCTTTGTCCAATTCGTAAAATGCAAATATCTTTTCCCCTTCTAAAGGTTGCCTATTTGCTTTGGTTGTCTCCTCAGCTGTACAGAAGCTTTTCAGTTTAATTAAGTCACATTTATTTATTTTTGCTGCTGTTAGCAATTGCCAAAGAAGTCTTCTTCATAAAATCTTTCTTCATGCCAATATCTCCAAGTGTTTTCCCCACACTTTCTTTAAGGATTTTTATTGTTTAATGCCTTAGATTTAGATCTTTTATCCATCTTGAATTAATTTTTGTAAATGGTGAGAGGTGAGGGTCCAGATTTGGTCCTTTTCATGTGGTTTTCCAGTTCTCCCAGCACCATTTATTGAATAGGGATTCTTTTCCCCAGGATACGTTCTTGTTTGGTTCATCAAAGATCAGGTGCCTGTAACACATGAGTTTCATCTTGTGGTTTTCTATTCAGTTTTAAATGTCTATGTATCTATTTTTGTGCCAGTACCAGTTTTGATCTTGCCGTACAGCCTAAAGTCTGGTAGAGTGATGCCTCTTGCTTTGTTTTTATTACTAAGAATTTCCTTGGCTATACAGGGTTTTATCTAGTTCCATACAAAATGAAGAACTATTTTTTTTTCCAAATCTTGAAAATATGATATTGGTATTTTAATGGCAATTGCATTGAATCTGTAGATTGCTTTGGGAAGGATAGACATTTTAACAATGTTGATTTGTCCCAGCCATGAGCGTGGTATGTTCTTCCATTTATTAATATCTTCTGCTATTTCTTAGAGTTTCATAATTTTCTTCGTAGAGGTCTTTCATCTCTTTTGTTACGTATATTCCTAGATGGTTCATTTTTTTCAAAGCTACTGTGTAGGGAATTGTGTCCTTGATTAGCTTCTCAACTTGGCTGTTATTGGCATAAACAAAGACTAATGATTTGTGGATGTTGCCTTTATTTCCTGAGATATTCCTGTATTTTTTGATCACTTCCAGGCATCTTGTGGTTGAATCTTTGGGGTTTTCTAAGCATAAGATATCACTGGCAAAGAGGGTTTTGCCTCCTCTGCCCCCATTTGGATGCCCTTTATATCCTTCTTTTGCCTGATTGTGTCAGCTAGAACTTCCAGCACTATGTTGAATAGTAGTAGCTGACCATAAATTTTGAAAACTAGAATTATCTGGGAATCATAAATGTGATACATGTGATGAAAGTATTCATTTAAGTCTCATTAAAATTATTTCTAAGACATATGGGCAGAATATTATAAAAATTATATATCAAAACTCCTAAAATTCTAGGAAGAACCCAAACTCTTACTACTTTGTAGTAGTCTTAAAAAGTTACTGCTTCTCTTCCAAGAAATGAAATTTATAAATGTTAAAAGATAAGTATGATTTCTATAAGAAAGTCAACTCATACCAGCAGTTGTTTGGCATACTGAAAGAAAAGCCTTACCTTTATATCAATACATTGTTGAATGACAGTGCGTTTATTTGCTTTAAGGGAAAAATAATGTATGCAAGGCATTTTTACATATAAGTTTTAGGACTTCTTTGTCTAGCAGACTTCTAAAACGTTTAACGACTTTTAAAATTAACCCAACAGTAATAGGATAAAAAGACTTCTATCCTATATAATCTGTGCTATGTATTATCAATATTTTGCTTCCAAAATCTAATTGGAAGCAAGAACTAGCTTTTCAGTCATATTCTCAGTTTCTACTAAAGCACATGGTACATATTCAATATTTTGTTGAATGAATCTATTGTATCAAAAATAAGTTTTCATAAGCTCTTTTTGGGTGGACTATGTCCCGTGGGCTGAATTAGTAAGTTAATTTTCATTTTGAGTTCAGCATTTTATGCTACTGAATAGGCAGCATGATGTACTAGAAGCAAGGGCATACAGTCCAGGTATGCAATGCCTGGACTGCATGCCTGCTGTCAGACCTGAGGACCCCATGTATCCTTGTTAAAGGGGTTGCAATGGGTGTAAAGTTTAAGATAACTGATATTTAGAGATCTGTCATACATCACTGTGTTGATAATACTGTATTATATACTTAAACACTTTTAAGAGGGTATATTTCATGTTAAATGTTCTTACTACAATTTTTTTTAATTAAATATATTGAAAATGAAAGAGATGAAGTTTTAGAGCCAGACAGATGCAGAATAGGAAACCCAGCTTCATCAGGTAGTGAATGTAGAATCTTGGATAAGTAATTTAATCTTTCTAAATTTCAATTTAGCATCATGTATGGTGAGGATAACCACCACCCCCTAAAAATGTTTGTAGGAGTAAATGAGATAATGTATGTAAGGCACTTAAACTTGGTTAAGTACAGTATTTCATATTTTCTATAGATTATATGTGACATACTAAAGACAGATATATATACATATGTGTGTATGTATGTATGTATGTGTATATATATATATCTTATTAAAAACCAGGCAAGATATTTCCCATGTTTTAAATTCTAGTTATTTAAAAATTTAGATCAACATGACTACAATATCAACTTACAACATGGATTCTTTAAAATTCTGTGAATTCAGAAAAGTAATTATTTATTGCTTGGATAAGTATATTTCCTTATTCTTATCCCCTTCTATTTCTTAAAAAACATTTTCTAGAAAACAAACCTCTCCATGGTTGAAGAAGTAGCACAGGACTGTAATTAGACCTCCCAGTTGTGTCCCACTGTTAAAAAAAAAGTGTACAATCATAACTCATATAAAATATAGTTTTTCACAAAATTATCTCATAATTTAAAATCATAGTGTTACATATTTAAAGCATAATGGTAAACATGTATTAGTAAGAATTTCCAAAGTATCCAAGTAGTTTATGTTTAAATCCTGAATATACAACCAACCAAAGTGGTAATATAAAGTAATCTATATTTTATAATGTATTGTATCTAAAATATTTTATAAATAAGGTTTGAACATTTAAAATGATTTTTAACAAATAGGCTAACACTTTAAGTCTATATTCCTTGAATATTCTGAATGAAAATAAATTTTTGTCTTTAGAAATTAGATATAAGTGACAGAGAGATGAAGATAAGAATCTAAAAGTTTCATTTAGCAATAACTTGGAACTGCCTAAACTACTGCAAGTATTCTTTCCTTGAGTCCCAAAGAAGCAATAACATGGAATATGAAAATCAGAGCAAAGATAATTGATATTAATCATCAAAGGATAAGAACCACTTCTTAAGTTACCGTTTTGTGACTGTGTGTGTATGGGGTAGTATGAGAACACAGATGCTCAAAACCCATATTTCTGTAGTGTCTCCATGCCTCCCTAGACACTGGATTATGCCCTACTTTCCATAGTTCACCACATTCTAAGTACCATGCAGGTAGGTTCTTCATCTGTCTCATTCATCACTCTATTTTCTATTCCCAGATTCACATTTGGAAGACAATAGAGATTGGTAGAATAAATGAATAAAGGAAAGAACAAATTACAAAAAATAAACAGATAGCTAATGGGAAGTGATTTACCACTAACAGACTATCTCTAAACAAAATTCAAAGGATGCATATTAAAAAAGAAGAAATTGAAAGAAGAAATGTATGATAGGGACCAATTGTACACACAGGAAATGAGAACACATGAAGAAATTTAAACAATCTAAATAAGATTTGACAAGACAAAAAATTATTATCATGCCAGCCTGTGAGGAAGTATAGGAGTACTAACCTGCTAATATTAACATGTAACATAAGAGAGGTTTTTTTTAAGTAAAGCATTCTAAAATTCTTTGTGTTAACTAAAGGAAGTGGAAAGATGTCTGACAGTTTTGGTGACACTTTTATATTTAATATTTATATATGTACATATCTTTCTTAAAAACTAGAGCTTAATAATGTATTTGATATTCCAGAACTGTGTAACCAGTTTAGAGAGACTATCACCTTTTGGGAAGCTCTTCCTATAAAAAATACTGATTTTTAAAAGTTTCAGAGAGACTCAAGGTAAGATGGCCAACTGGAGCCAGCTTCCAACAGACATTCCTGTCCAAAAGGAGAGATAATGGTCAGAATGAACTCAGTGAAGCTAAAGGTTGGGAGCTGAGCTGAGAGAGAATTTATGAGCACATGTCATCCCTGCTGAGGCAAGCTACGACTCCAAGGAAACAAAACCAGGTACAAAACCCATAGCCCAGAAGACAAGAGTCCCCTCCCCCAAGAGAGCGGCTCACTGTGTGCTCTCTACAAGTGAGCACTGAACAGAAGACCTCTTGTTTTACACCATGGGGGAGAGCCACTGAACGCTGAAACTTCTTTTCCAGAGAGGTCCCGCCTGTGAGCCTGGGCATTCTCTTACCCAGCATAAAAGTTGAACAAGTATGTTCATGTGGGCTGCAATGAAGCTGTGCTGAAAACTGTGGCTCAAGTGGAAGTTGAACGATGCAGGAGGAGAGGGAGTGGCATAGCACTGCCAAAATTCATGGCAGCACCATGGCAGCAGCAGGGCAGTGACATCAACGATATATATGGTAGCAGCGGCAGTAAGGGGAGTGGGGGCACGGCAACTGGTGTGGCAGCAGTGATGGTGCTCCTACAAGGGTCATATTTTAGAGACACTTCCCTGATTCTGTGGACCACTAGAGGGAGCCAGACCTCAGCCTCAGAGGGGTACCAGAGGCATAGTACAGCTGGGCAGAGATTCAGACTCTGTGGGAGAGAAATACGCTCTGCAGTGGTAACTGCCAGCTAGGGATAGGCTCTGGTGGAACATTCCCCAGCTTCCCTTGAGCACTGGAGGGAGCTGGGCTTGAGCCCCTCCAGGTTGCCTGCTAGTGGCAGAGGCAATGACTCCCCATTGACTCTGGAAGGTGCATATCCCTGGTGCATTTTCTCATTGGAGGGAACCTGGTCACAGCCCCATGGGGTTACCACTGGGGCATGGCTGTAGTGTAAGGCAGGAAAGGAGGCACCAACCCTCCTGGACTGATTCTTTGGCTTAATGGGCCTTCCTGACTCCATTGAGCACCAGAGGGAGCCACACTCCAGGCTCTCAGGTTTTCTGGATGGAGCTGCCAGTGGATCCCTGCTGCCTGGTTACTGAAGTCCTTTTGCGCTCTCCCAGTTGAGAAATGATTTTGCTGCCTGGGATAATTGGTTAGGAACTGTTGACCTGGACTGGCCACCCAGGGACCCTCCAAGGTTGACCCTGGTTGTGTTGTATTGGGAGAGACTGATTTTCCTCTTACAGTTGTTGCTGGTGCGGAGCAGGGTGTCTTAGTTCCTTGTATCTCTTCCCAGCTGAAATTTCAGCCCAAATCTGCTGACTCATTAGGATTGGATAGAGGCTGGCTGAAAACAAGACAGAGCTATCTAGCACCATCACACCAACCAGGTCCTCAGAGTCTCTGGCTGCAGGACTGAAAAGGACCTTTGTAAAGCTGTAGTGGAAAAGTCAAGGTCACCAGTCCCAACTATTTGGTAAAGGGCTGGTTAACTATAACACCTAGAGCCCTGAATCCAATCTCACCCTGCCACCTTCACTAGCCAAACTGTGAAAAATAATCATGAGGTGGAACCAGAAGAAAAACTCTGCAACGTGAATAATCAGAGAAGATCAACTCCCCCAAGGAATGATACAGGAGTTACAGCAGAAGATGCCATTCATAAACAAATGGCTGAAATATCAGAAATAGAATTCTGAATATGGATGTCTAATAAAATGAATAAAATGCAAGAAAATATGGAAATAGAAATCCAAAGAGTTGTGCGAAATTTTTCTCAAGAAATCAATGAATTCAAAGCAAAGTCTCCAAAGATATGGATTCAATGAGAAAAGAGATAGCAGAGCTCAAGGAAATGAAAAAGCTGTTTGAGGAGCTCTGAAATACAGTAGAATCCCCTCAGTAATAGAGTGGAACAGGCAGAAGAAAGGATCTCTGAAATTGAAAACAAAGCTTTTGAACACTCCTAAATGCTCAAAGAGGCAGAGAGATGGAGAGCAAATTGTTCCCCGAGAGAGTGGTAGGACCACTCCAAAAGTTCAAACATTTGTCTTATAGGAATCTCTAAAGGAGATGAGGAAGGCCCTAAAGGCACAGAAGCTCTGCTTCAAAATATTATGGAGGAGAATTTTCCAAACATTGCATGAGAAACAAAAATTCAGATAGTAGACAGTTTCATAACCCCGAGAAGACTCAATCCAAATAAAGCATCTCCTAAACACATTGTAATTAACTTTGCCAAACTTAATACGAAGAAAATTCTGCAAGCAGCATGACATAAGAAAAGTATAACCTACAAGAGGAAGAATATTAGAATGACTGTAGATCTCACAGCCAAAACTTTTCAAACCAAAGAAGATGGTCATCGAAATTCAATCTCCTAAAACAAAACAACTTTCACCCTAAGATCCTGCAGCTAAACTGAGTTTCATTTGTGATGGATAAATCAAATACTTTACCAACTTACAAGTAAGAAGAAATTTGCTATGTTGTTCCCAGACCCATCCTCCTCCATAATGATCAGCACAATGGTTTACCACCAAGGTAAACTCACCCAGAAAGCCTTGAATAAAACCTAACATCCACAATGATGAAAGAATTAAAAATATCCACCAAACATTTGAAAAACATGACAACCAAAACACTACCATGCTTATCAATACTCTCAATAATGTGAATGGCTTAAATTGTCCCCTAAAGAGGCACAGGTTGGCTGACTGGATACAAAAACTTAAGGTAGATATCTGTTGACTACAAGAGTTTCACTTTACCTTAAAGGACAAAAAAAGACTTTTTTGCGAAGGGATGGACATCTATAATACAGGCAAATGGAAATCAGAAAAAAAGCAGGTGGTGGAATTTTATTTGCATATACAATTGGTTTAAAAACAACAAAGATATGGAAAGATAAGGACAGACACTACATATTTGTCAAAGGAAACACTCAACATGAAGAAATTTTGATAATTAACATTTATATGCCCTACCAGAATGCTCTTCAATTTATAAAGCAAACTCTAATGGATATGAACAATTTGATATCTTTCTACTCTATAATAGTTGGAGATTTCAACACCCCTATGACAATTTTGCATAGATCCTCCAAGAAGAAACTAAACAAATAAATAATAGGCTTAAACTTGACCCTACAACAAATGGACTTAATAGACATCTACAGAACATTTCATCCTAATAAAACTGAATATACATTCTTCTCATCAGCTCATGGATCATCCTCCAAAATTGATCACATCTTGGAACACAAGTCTAACCTCAGCAAATTTAAATGAATAGAAATTATTCCTTGTATCTTCTCAGACCAACACAGAATATAAATTGAACTCAACAGCAACACGAAACTTCATACTCAAACAAAGTCATGGAAACAAAATAACCTTATGCTGAATAATAGCTGGGTCAAAGATGAGATTAAGAAGGATGTCACCAAATTTTTAGAACCAAATGATAATGAAGACATGAATTATTAAAACCTATGGGCTACTGCAAAGGCAATCCTAAGAGGGAAATTTACAGCATTGGAACCGTCCATCAAGAAAACAGAAAGAAAGGAAGTCAACAACTGAATGGGTCATCTCAAGCAATTGGAAAATGAAGAACATTCCAACCCTAAACCCAGCCAAAGAAAAGGAATAACCAAAATTAGAGAATTAAATGAAACTGAAAACAAAATAATCATTCAGAACATCAACAAAACAAAAAGTTGGTTTTATGTAAATATTAACAAAATTGATAAACCTTTAGCTAACCTAACCAGAAACAGAAAAGTAAAACCCCTAATATTGTCAATGATAAAGGAGAAGTAACAGACACCTCAGAAATTCAAAAAATTCTCAATGATTACTGTAACTATTCTCAGAAATATGAAAATATGGAGGAAATGGACCAATACCTGAAAGCATGCCCCTTCCTAGACTCAGCCAGAAAGAATTAGAAATTTTGAATAGATCTTATCAAACACTGAAAGACACCAACTATACGAAATCTGCCAAAAAAGAAAAGTCAGGGACCAGATGGCTTCACATCAGAATGCTACCAAACCTTTAAAGAGGAACTAGAACCTATATTACATAACCTTTTCCCAAACATAAAGAAAAGGAGGAATACTTCCCAACACATTCTATGAAGCAAATATCACCATAATCCCCAAACCAGGAAAGGATCCAACAAAAAAAGAAAACTATAGACCAATATCATTAATGAATATCAATGCAAGAATATTCAATAAGATCTTAGCAAACAGAATTCAATAACACATCAAAAAAATTATACACCATGATCAAGCTGGTTTTATCTCAGGGTTACAAGGTTGGTTCAACATATGTAAATCTATAAATATAATACATCACATATGTAAAACAAAAAACAACAATCAAACAATTCTCACAATTGATGCAGAGAAAGCTTTTGATAATATTCAGCACCCTCTCATCATCAGAACACTTAGGCTTAGACAGGTCATTTCTTAAACTGATAAAGGCCATCTAAAGCAAACTGACAGCCAATGTCATATTGAATGGAGTAAAACTGAAAACATTTACACTCAGATCTGGGACTAGACAAGGATGCCCATTCTTTCCCCTGCTATTCAACACAGCAATGGAAATCTTAGACATCTCAATCAGGCAAGAGAAGGCTATCAAAGGTATCCAAATGGGGTCAGAGGAGATCAAACTCTCATTCTTTGTGGGTGATATGATCTTATACCTGGAAAACCCCAGAGATTCAACTACAAAACTCTTAGAACTAATCAAGGAATATAGCAGTGTCTCAGGATACAAAATCAATACTTACAAATCAATAGCTTTTATATATACCAACAATAGTCAAGCTGAAAATATGGTCAAGGACTGTATTCCTTTTACAGTAGTGCCAAAGAAGATGAAATATCTGGAAATTTACCTAACAACAGATGTGAAATATCTCTATAAGGAGAATTATGAAATTCTAAGAAAAGAAATAGCTGAAGATGTTAACAAATAGAAAAACATACCATGCTCATGGCTGGGAAGAACCAACATTGTTAAAATGTCCATACAAAAGCAATCTACAGATTTAATGCAATCCTTATAAAAGCACCATTGTCATACATTAAGATCTTGAAAAAAATAGTACTTCATTTTTTCAGAAAAAACCTCAAACAGCCAAGACATTACTCAGAAATAAAAGCAAATCAAAGTCACACTACAAGACTTCAGGCTATACCATAAATCTATAGTGACCAAAACAGCATGATACTGGCACAAAAATAGAGAGGTAGATACATGGAACAGAATAGAGAACCAAGAGATAAACCGAGCCACTTATCATCATTTGTTGTTTGGCAGCCTGGGCTGGATTTGAACCCGCCAGCTCAGGTGTACGTGGCTGGCCCATTAGCCACTTGAGCCACAGGTGCTGAGCCCACTTATCATCATTTGATCTTTGGTAAGCCTATCAAAAGCATTAATTGGTGGAAAAATTACCTATTTAACAAATGGTGCTGTTTGAACTGGCTGGCGGCTTGCAGAGGACTGAAACTGGACCATCACATTTCACCATTAACAAATTGATTCTCACTGGATAAAAGATTCAAACTTAAGAAATGAAACCATAAAAATACTAGGAGAGAGTGCAGAGAAAACACTTGAAAAAATTGGCCTGGGAGAGTATTTTATGAGGAGAACCTCCTGACAATTGAAGCAACACCAAATATATATTACTGGGATCTGATCAAACTAGAAAGCTTTTGCACAACCAAGAACACAGTAAGTAAAGCAAGCAGACAGCCCTCAGAATGGTAGAAAATATTTGCAGGTTATGTTTCTGACAAAGGTCTGATAACCAGAATCCACAGAGAACTCAAACTAATTAGTAAGAAAAGAATAAATAACCCAATTTCATTGTAGGCAAGAGACTTGAACAGAAGCTTCTGTGAAGACGACAGACACATGGCCTACAAACACATGAAAAAATGCTCATCATCCTTAATCATCAGAGAAATGCAAATCAAAACCACTTTGAGATATCATCTGACTCCACTAAGTGTAGCCCATATAACAAAATCCCAAAACTACAGATGTTGGCGTGGTTGCAGAGAGAAGGGAACATTTCTGCACTGCTGGTGGGAATGCAAGCATGTTTTTAGAAAGAAGTTTGGAAAACACTTAGGGAACTAAAAGTAGACCAGCCATTTGATCCTGCAATTCTTCTACTAGGTACATACCCAGATGACCAAAAAGCATTTCACAACAAAGATATTTGCACCAGATTGTTTACTGCAGCCCAATTCATAACTGCCAAGTCATGGTAACAGCCCAAGTGACCACTGACCCATGAGTGGATTAACAAATTGTGGTATATGTATACCATGGAATACTATGCAGTCATAAAAAGGAAGAAGACTTTACAACTTTACATCTTTTATGTTTACCTGGATAGAGGTGGAAGATATTCTTCTTAGTAAAGTATCTCAAGAATGGAAGAAAAAATATCAAATGTACTCATTACTATTATGAAACAAATATGTCATCATCTATACTTTCATATGAATGACAAAACACAACTATAGTCTAGAAAGAAGGAGAGAGTGGGAGGGGAAGACAGAAGCCGGGAAGAGGGAAGTTATTGGCTGGGACCTCACCTAATGTGCACAATGCAAGAGTACATGCAAGAGTACATGTCAAAACTATTAAGAGTAGAGTATATATGTCTAAACACAACAAATAAATAAGTAAGGTGAAGGTTATGTTAACCAGTTTGATGTAAGCATTACAAATTGTATATAAAATCAACACATCATACCCCATAAATGCATTAATGCACACAGTTATGATTTAATAAAAATAAATAATAACATTTTCAGTTACTGTTGTGTAACATTCTCCACATTAAGAACCAAAAATAGTTTATATAAGAAATATTACTATTTTCAAAAATAGAACATTTTTAAGCCTGCCAAAATAATCTCAAAGTAATCCTCTGCCCTCAAAACATTGAGATTATATATGTAATTTTTCCTATATGGCACATAGAAAAGTGCATAATATTTCTAACTTACAGAACAATTATAAAATGAACGCTCTGTAGTTACCATATAATTAACTGAAATGGAGAAATGATTGTACCCTAAATCCCCACTCTCTACCCTTAGAGACAGCCATTAACTAATTTGAGATTATCAATATAACCACCCCTATGATTTACTTTCATCTGTTTTTAACCTTTACACAAGTGGAAGTATGCAGTATTTCTAAAATTTTGTATCTACATTCATTCAAAATTATGAAAGATTAATCCATGTTGATGTATGTAGCTGTGTTTCATTCATTCTTATTGTTGTTTAGTATTCCACCATGTTAATAAAACAAAATGTATTCAATTCTCTATTTATAAACATTTGGGTTGTTTCCATCTTGAAGCTATTGCAAATAATGTTTCTATATTCTTCTACATATTTCCTGCTATATAAGAGTCTCTTGAGATTACATACTTTAAAATAGAATTCCTTCCTTTCTTCATTCATTCAACCAATATTTATTGTCTTCCAAGTGTGAATCTGGGGATACAGTGACAAATGAGACAGATGAAGAACCTGCCTGCATGGCACTTAGAATGTGGTCATCTACAGAAAGTAGGGCAGGAGGCAGTGTTTAGGGAGGCATGGAGATACTACACAAATATGGGTTTGAGCATCTGTGTACACATCCACACAGAAACATACAATCACAAAATGGCAATTTAAGAAGTGGTTCTTACCCTTTGAAGATTAACATTAGTCATCTTTGTTCTGATTTTTATATTCTATATTACTACTTCTTTGGAACCAAACAAAAGAGAAATTGGAGCTATGTGTGTGTTAGACACTTAAATAGGAAAGACAAATGTATAAAATGTTTAGTACATAATACTATGTACAGGGGAATTGTCATCAGTACTTGAAATAAGAAAGGATTTCTTAAACAAAATTCAAAGATCTAGCTATGAAGAAAAAAACTGGTGAAACTGATATATTTGATGAAAAGAACTTCAGTTCTTCAACAGAAACTATTGAATTAAGAAATATTAATTAGTTTTAAAGTACCCCCACAATTAAAGAGAGGCCTATAAGGGATTAGTGACATCTCTCGTTTCTAGTTACATTGTTAAGCTTCTGAAACATCAAACAAATCCACAAATTTTTTAACTATTACAACTAAACTCATTAAATGTCATTTAATTTAATTAACAAATATCAGGCAGCCTTTATAAGCCCAAAGATTTTTTAATTTAGTAGTCTTACCTCAGGTGTGTACCATATATGAAGAACAAGCCCATCATTAGTCCATTTAAAATAAAAATCACACCAACATAAAAGCAAGCAGGGTCGCCCAATCCTTTGAAAAGACATAGATTATTCAGTATTTAATGATCAAATGACTAAAAAGCAAGTGGGCATAATTATCTCAGTGTTCTGTAATCAGGAACTCATGACTTTGCTGAAAGCATTTGCTTTTCAGATTGTTGCTGTCCTTCATAGTAACTTTAATACTGTCCCCTCATATGAGCTATTATTCAGTTACACTTACACTTTTTTCTTTACTGTAGTTGCATTTTAGTTTCCCCTAATGAAGGTATTGTTACACTGTAATGAATTTGGGGCTAGTTTCACATTTAGTTGAGGCTGCTATTGTTCAGGGTCTGGAACTGTCCACAGAGCCACTTGATGAATTATAAGTGAAAATCCATAGCATTGTTTTTATCTTTTACGAGGCTCTAGGATGAGTAGGGAATAGTTTAAGGAACAGCTGTAGTCTGTATGAGATGATCCAGTTATTTGATCTTTTTATGTATAACCAGAATTTTAATATATCTCATACATAGAATTATGTGTATAACACATATTAGCTGCTTCACAATCATCATCTGACATAATTCTCAGAACAGATTTATAAGATTAGTTGATATGAAAATACTTTTCTTATGCTTGAGAACATAGAATATAGAAAACATAAGTAGCTTGACAAAAGTACTTGAAATAAGAAAGGATTTCTTAAACAAAATTCAAAATAAAATTATTTTATTTAAGTGGGTGGAGCCAGGACCTGAAGCCTGGCCCTCCCAATTCCATCCAGTTCTCTGCTCATGCCTTGCAGTCTGTTCTGAATACTTCTGTTGTTTAATATGCCATTCAATACTGAATTGCCATAGGCTCTGTCATATGCTCTTTTTCTTTTCTCAGTCTGCATATTCTTAAGGAAATTCTTCCTTTTCTATGGCTCCAATTATCATCTATACATAGATGACTCCAAATCTATATTTGGTCCAGAACTTTCCCCTTGTTCTTATGTATAAGCCTCTTTCATGTCTTTGAGGTGCCTGAAACTGATACATCTACAATGACATGTAGTAATTCAAACCTGCTACTTTTCAAATGTTTCCTCCCTTTCAAAGGAACTCAGTTACTCAAGCTACCAATAGAAAACAAAATTCTGTTACATGACTCTTCACTGTTCTTCCCCTCTTCTGTTAAAAATGACCAAGTCTTGTCAATGTTACTTCCAAAATACCTCTCAAATCCAGGCATTTGCCAGTTATCTTTCCTGAAATTTCTTGCTTCACTAATTATTGTCCTTCAGCAACATCCTTTTCATATAACTAACAACACAATTTTCTAACATGTAAATCTGTTTAAATTCTTCAATAAAGGACAAAATGCTTATCCAGTGTATGGTCCATCACAATCTTGCTTCCATTCCCAGCATCCTTTCATACCATTTTTCTTTTCTACCTCTCTCTGCTAAGGATTCTTGTCTTTATGCAGTTCCCTCGACCTGAAACAGTTGAATATGCTAGTCTATATTCTGAAAATACTCTCTTGCTCTCAATCTCAACAACCTTATATTCTTATTTGTAACATCCATCACACTCATAACTGCTAACATTTCTCCATGGGGTAAACACCATGAGGGTAAAACCCCATGTCTACTTGGTTCATCTTTGTGTTCCATCCACCAAATACTAACCATTGCTTTCTGGGAACATAATACCACATGTGTCCATATGTAAGGTAATTATTTTCATCCCTCAGGAAAGGTTATACCTTCTAGCCAATTGAGTCATTACAAAGTCTCTCACTTTATGAAGCAGTTTCTCCATTTCTTTATATTGCACAAAAAGTGTAATTGCCCCTGAAACATCCTATCAATTCTACTTTAGATGTTATGAAGATTGTCTGAGGGAACATGTAAGAAAAACATAGCTTTCATTTATATTTTAAGAGTTGAATGTCATTATAAACAAGTCTGTAAAATTATATTTATAAAATATAGTAAGTAGTCAGGCTGTTAAGAACCTGAAGAAATAAAAGAAAACCAAGTGTGTTGGTGTCATGCAAGTATACACATGCGGCTTTGAACAAGAGCCAAAGGATAGCATCAAAACTGCTGAAATGCAAATATCTTATACAAGTTGCCATTACATGTCCCAGAAAACTGCTAGATGATTCCAAAAGTTGTTATTTGACACCACCTTTGGATTCTCTACATAGGACAAATTTGATTAAAACCATTCATAAACTATAGGCAGAATTTCTAAATTAATCTATTATTACATTTCTGCTTTTAAATATGCATACATAACTAACTAAATACATTAACTATTACAAATAGATATTTGACTGTTTAATCTATCACCCAAATTTATATATTGAAGTCACTAAAAAACTTATTTTTTGTATCTTCTTATCCTGAAACAGAAGACTGACTTATATGCAATATTGCCTTATACTGGGGTATATTAATACTCAAATTCCAAATTTATACTCAAATGTATAAGTACATAGCTTTCTCACAAAATTACTTTAAAGTATAAAATACTCATTCAGTTTAATAAGTTCTAAAATATTTAGAGTTGTTTATAGTAATTCTTAAAATGATTCATAACATTATAAAATATGAAAACACTAATGACAGCACAGCAGCATTTCAGGAAGAAACATGCCTTCACAGCTTTGTACTTCATTAAGAGGTTCTATTCTGGTGACATTCCAGCAGGTCTTAGTTTCTAGCCCAAATAAATTCATTATTCCCATGAGTATGCGATACCAGCAGGCTATGATTACCTAAAAAAGACAAAAGCAAAGAGATTATGGAGGAAAATACCCTCTTTTCATAATAATTTTTTTAAGATATCATTTTATGATGGTTGCCTCTGACATTTTTCAGTCTGACAAATTTAAATCATTTCACTTAGGCATCAACCATTTTAAAATTAAGCATAATGCTTCTATATATCAAATATATATATATAAAATCAGCCCTGTAATATAAATAATAATAATTATAACTCAGTCTAAAAGTATATAATTAAAATATCATGGTGATTAATAAAAAAATACAAAGAAACATTTCACATTTCATTTAGACAGCTGAATACAGGAAATACATTATAAAAAATATAGAAATAGAGTAGAATAGAATAGCCTGTTAGAATTTTGACCAAACAAGAGATTTAATTAACCAATTGTTTCCAATCTGCAATACCTTTCAGAAAGTTCAAAGACAAGAGAAAAAAACAGATAAATTTATAAGCACAATGCTCATGTCTAAGAGATTTTTAAAAAACGACATCACAGATTTTCAAAAAATAATGTGAGATATCGGGGAAAAGTAAAAAAATAAAGAGTTAGAAGAGTAATAACCACTTAGAGCATGGAGGCGGAGCAAGATGGTGGAAGGGATGCATAGCTGAGTCAACTCTCCTCACAGTTTCAGGAGAGAGTGAGGGGGCTGGATCTTTCCCTGAGTGGAGTGCCTCACAGACAAGCAATGCAGGGTGTGCAGCAAAGAGGTGAATTGCTGGATTGGAAGTGTAACACAGAACCGCGGTATCTGCCAGAAAAAACTTGGCACAGCAGCTGAAGCAGCACTAGTTGTGACCTGCGGCCAGAGGCCTGAGACCACAGAAACCAATCCCTCCCCTGGGAAGGACTTCTATACTCAATCGTGGGGAGTTTGGGTGTTTTGCAGACAGTGCGGTGAGGCATGGACTCCTGAGTGGAATTTGGCAGCCAGAAAGGGGAGCCATTTGGACCCAGTTTGGAGCGTCAGGGATCTAGGCAACTGGACAGAAATTTGAGGGGAAAGGATTCCTCTTAGAAACCAATTCATTTTTTAATTTTAAAAGCCTTTGCGGTATTGCACTGAAGCAATGAGTGAGAAGGGCAATCAACCCCTTTCCTACAGCCTCTGAAAAGTCTTTTGTGCAAGGCACTGAATCCAGGGAATCAGAGGTAACCAGCCCCTCCCCCACAGAAACAGACTGAAAACTCTGTGCCATGGCACTAAAGTGGCTGGCACAAGCAGCAACCAGCCCTTTTCCCATGGAACATAACAATTTCCAGTTTGAGGGGAAACTAGGAGTTGAGTGGAAAAACTGGTGAGGTGTGGACTCCGGTGCCGAGTTTGGGGGACAGATAGGAGTGAGGCCTGGAAAAGGACAGCCAAGGCTGGGTGGCCAGCCAGGAACCAGACATATTGTAAAACTTCAAAAATGGTGTCTCCATAGCACCTCTTCCAGGAGCATGGAAAGATCAATTTCACCTGTAGCCAGTCATCCTACATCTGAAGCTGGTTCAAGACACCCCACACTTTAAGGGAACTGTTGTAGGAAGAATTTGAGCAACCTGCCAGCAAAGATTCCTTTTTTTGTTTTAGCCTGGGAACCACTCACAGCACCACCTGCTGTCTATAAAGTATATTGCAACATAATCCCACCCCATATATAAAGTGGTATTTTTGTATATATTCCTAAGAATAATATTTTTCTTGGTGGTGCCCCCTTCTTTTTTTTTTTCTTAATCCTTTTTTTGGTAGGCATTACTGTTGTCTTTTTATTTTTTTTATTGTTAATACTATTCTTCCTTTTTTCTTCTCTCTTCCTCTCTCTTATGGTTGCAGAGAGTGCTTAAATCTGACTAATAGTCTTGTTTTTGTTTCTGGTTTTTTGTTGTTGTTGTTTGTTTTATTTTTTGTTTTTTATCATTTTATGATTACCATTTTTGTGGGGGTTTTTTTTGTCTTTTGTTTTGTTTTTTGTCTGTTTGTTTACTTGCTTCTGATTGTCTGTGCATCTGTGTGCTTGTGTGTCTGGTAGCATTTTTGTCTGTTTGTTTGCTTGGTTTAAATGTGTTTTATACTTTGCTAGTCCTTGGGTTGGCTATTTTCCCTAACTCCAATTTTCACATTGAATAAGAATATGGAGGAACAGGGATGAGAGCTGACAGGAGCTAGTTTTCAACATAAACTCCAGTTCAGGGGGAGAGATAACTGCCAAAAAGAACCCAACGAAGCTGAAGGAGGAGAGCCGAGCTGAGAGAAGAGATAGATAAATGCACATCTTCTCCACCAAGGCAAGCCACAACTTCAAGAAAACAAATTTCAGGTTTAGATTGAGCCCAGGTGGAATATTCACCAGCTGCATTGAGTGCCTGAGGCAGATAGGCTCCAGCTTCCTCTGCTGGCTGGCGACAAAGAGTGGTCACCGAGTAGAGGAGGCATTGACTTTACTTGGACTCTGGTAGGCACAAAACCCTGACACACTCACTTATTGGATAGGACTGGGCCACAGAGTCTGAGTTAACAGAGACTGGGGTTACCAGAGTCCAGTATTGAAGGGTGAACAAGGAGGGGAAAGAGACATCAGCCTCCTTACTCCAAATCGTCTACTGAATGGGTCTTTCTGACTCCTCAGAACATAAGAGTGAACCGCACTAGAACTACCAGTAAATTCCTACTACCTAGTTGCTGGAGACCTTGTGAGCTTTCCAGCTAGACAGTGGGTACTGATCAGGTCAATAGGTTTGGATCTCCTAAACTAGGCAAATTAACTGGTGGTTGAGGGAGAATCTCTGGTGCTCTCTGGATTTTCTCAGGCCTAAATTGACTTCAGGTGGAACATTCTCCAGCTGTCATTGAGTGCCTGAGACAGACAAGTTTTAGCTCCCTTTGCTGGC